>JAGDQP010013851.1:0-46737 GCA_022664845.1 Lepisma saccharinum
ACTTTTACTCTAAACTTAAAGACGGTCTTCTTCATTCTCAAATAACTTTTCCGGCATTTTCTAAGCTAACCAGGGAAGCCAGTTTTTTTTATCTATATAATGTCACTTTCGATAGATGGTAGAACTTAAATATTAAGTTAAAGCTATCCGAAAACTAGGGGTAATTTTTACGTACATTTTAATGACATACGTCTTGTTTCAATATTTATGTGAAAATTGCCGACTACTAGTGTATGTCCGACGACCGGTGCCCATACCCTATTTTCAATTTTATAATTTTCTTGATAAATTTATGCAGGTAAACCGTTGGTTGTATAAATTACAGCATTAGTATTTTGTGTGTGTAATATTCATGTCACTTGCGTTGTATCCCTAATGCTGTATATTTTTAAATGTATCTCTAATTTTTTTTTAAAAATGAGTTATGTGGCTTTAAGTATCAACATTATATTGTTTTATTTAACAAATAAAAACGGGGATGACATCTTCAACATAGGCCCTGGCCGACAGCTTCCCGGATTCTTTCCCCTCCCCAATCCCGGCCTGAGCCTTAGATGCCCAAAGGCCACAAATAAAATTAAAAATTTAACCAAAAAAATCTTTTTTGGGAACAACAATAATATTTATCAAGAATACTTTATATAAGAGATTTTTATATTAGATTATACCTTATATTGATCAATTTAATTAGGAATTGTTTGTAATTTACGTGTTAAACTTAACTACTCTGAGATGAAGATGAAGTCTAATGCGAATTCTCAATTGTTTTTCTTCATAAAAAGATCGTACCTGGCACAAACAAATGATATAATACCAGCAACGCACGGCTCGCTGTTTCATTCCTGCCAAACAAACGGAGAAATAGTTTAATGTTCAACTTGCGCCATGCTGGGAATTAAAACCCACGTAAGCGGTTGCGCCAGTTCTGCCTCTAGTGGAATTTTATAACTCTATGAGTAGCACACAGTTACTCTTGTGTTTGAGTAACCCATTACAAATCTAACGAGCAAACAAAGATTTCACTGAAGAAAACTTATACTTGTTTCAATGAGTAATTTATATATTATACTACCTTGTTCTATCTTTCTGCTATGTAGGCTACTGGATTAGAATATTGAAACATGGCAATTAAAACAGATCTTACAATATAGTATTTCCAGTGTGTAAATTAACGGGAGGATGAGGGAGAAATCCTCCCTGTGAAACTCTGTATGTGAACCTTCAATAAGAAAAGGATTTTTTTTCCTAGATGTTTCACACTCAAAATTTTACAATAAGATTTTCTGTAGATACAATATGACATCTGTTCAGTGAGTGGTGTAAGAGATGATTGGAATAAATTATGACAAGCCTTCAGTAAAGTACGGATATAAAGTCTCCAAGATAATTAACTTAAAGTTTCCGGGTAACTTTTTGTGTAGATCACATACATATACAATTGGATTGAAATCCGTCCAGTGATTTAAGAGTTGAAAGACGCGACAAACACAACCTCCATATAAAACGTTCTTCCAAACGTATCAATTCGACTCAGTAAAAAACATATAAGAATAATAACAACCGCTACTTCTCAGATTTTGGTTAAGTTATTGTACTAGTTTCTCTGATATCTCAGAGCCACTAGTGTGAATAAAAGTTTACTAGGCAATATCTTATAATGTCTTCAAATTGATGGTAGAAACAGAAAAAATCGCAGTCCAGATAACATCGGAAAGATTAAAATAATTAAAGAAAACAGAATTAACGGTCTTTAGGGAAGAATTTATGGTCTTTCAAATTGTTAAATAACGCAAATTTCGCCAAATGTTAACAATAAAATTATTTAAGCATATACAAAAATTTTCAGGCTAATTTTAACTTTTTTTTTTTCAAGGAATGTAAGAAATGCAAGCCTAAGACCACTTTAACGAAAATGTTATTTTCGTCGCGTGATTTAAAATGACCACAAGAGCCATTCCGTAAATGATCCTAAACGAATCAATCATTTTATGCATTATCGCCCAGTTACACTCTGAAAGTCATGCCGTCGTGTCCTACATAATGTGATCGGCAAAAAGTTGGTCAACATTATATTTCAAAACGTAAGACATTTCTGCCTTCCACTTTGTTGATCATTTATGCAGTTTCGTGGAGGTTTCTATCGAGCAGAAATATATTTCTGTCTCTCATTTTGCTGAAAGATCAAATATTTTGATACTGGAAGCTTTATTGATAAGATTAGGAAGAAGAAAATAATTTGGGATTCATTATCAAAAGGGTACATAAATAAAACTTTTAAGATGTAGACAATGTGTAATGCAAAAGGAATCCCTAAAGCAGGCATTAATAGTAACACACTTAAATATCTCAGATGTTTTTCGTATCTACCCACAATCATTTAAACTAGGGACGGCGAAATTCGATTTTTTCTTTTTTATATTTGAGTTTCAGATGTGAATATTTCCTGATTTTAAAAACTGGAATAGTTTGAAAAGATTAGGAATATATTGTAAATATTTGTAGATTCCAGATTTTTAAATGCAGGAATAAAAGTCTGGGTTTGTTTGCCTTCTCTTATCTAAAACTAATCTTTCTTCTTATATTGTAGACTAACGTAAGATTGCAAACATTTTTCGTAAGAAGATCGGAGATCTTTAGTCTTGAACCAAAATTTAAATAGCTTGAATTTTACAGCACAGGAATCGGATGCTACTGATAAAAGAAGAAAAGTTTCTTCGTCTTTATCTGCAAAATGAGCAAGATCATTTCAACCTTACATGAACAAAAAAAAACAAAAAAAAAACACCTTTCAGCCTGTACAAGGAGCAGTTGGCATAATTTATATCTACAAAACTGATGGCAGAAAAATCACATGTTTGCAAAAGTTGCAATTTTACCCATCGTTTACGTCGATTTATGAAATGAATATTTCTGCCATTGTAAATTGCGTGGCGAAAAACACATGCATAAAAGTGGTCATATGCTTGAGTTGTTTAGTCCGACGAAAAACTTTTTAACTTAATGGGAAATTTCGCGTTATATGCTTAAATTAATTGAATTCTTAAAATTGGCGATGCTTGCGTTGCCTTGCGATTTGTAAAAGCATAAATTGGGCTCAAAAGAGTAATTATCTCTGTGTTAATGTTATTTTCTTACATATTTTCACGTTTCCCTTACTTCAGACAAGTTCTAGGAGCAACATGAGAAATTGGCTCACTAAAAATAAATTCTTGTTTCCAAATGTTTAAAAATCTCTTAGTGTTTGAACAAATTTTCTTAATATGACACACATGCATATTTAGTGCTTTCTTGTTCAGCTTATCCCTTTGAGAACCATGCTCTTTGATACGTTGCACTTTGACTACTCTGAGTAGAATTGTAGCTTTGCTGCTGGATTCTGCATTGATTGCGATGTGAAAGAAAGATGTTTCCCAGATAACATTTTCCTCCTTAATATACCTTGCACCTTCATTTTTGAAATCACTATCTAACGTTGCATTAAATGCTGCAAAATTACAGAACCAGTTACTCTCAATTATCAAGTGTCCAATGTTTCGTAAGTATTGGCATCCTACAATCTTCGACCAACGCATTTCGAATCCGCCAATACCATTTCTGTATGTGCTTCAGGAGTGTCCTACGAGTCAAGGAAGTTGAAAGGTAGGGCATCTTTTGCTTATACATGAAGTCAGTACACTTCCAGAGTACGCCTGTATTTTCTTTCCTCTTCTTTCTTCTTTTCTCTTCTCCTCCTGCAACCTGACCCCCCACTCTACAGACCCACCCACCCCAAATCAGGTCATGCAATAGCATGACCTGCCTATATGGCGTGGGTGCCTCTGGATGTAATACTGCACTAATAACAGGCTACAAGTAGCTAAGATAACGTCTTAAAGATGTTGGGAATAAATACTACCAGTTAAAAACATTTTTTTAAACTGTTGTTTAAACTGTTACTTTAAACAATCATTTACGTATAGCACATATTGCTATCACTGATACGAGAAAATACCAGTTCTGCCCATCGCTATCATGGCACACAAACGAAGAAATCTGCCACCGTCAGTGTTCCCATATCACGTTTACCAAAATTGAATTCTGAATTTTTACTTTTTATTTATTACATTGCTAATTTTATTTTGAAATATAATTTTCTAAATTTTAGGGTTGATCGACAGTTTCTGCCTTTGTGGACTCAGACACTTCGTCTGGGGCTCTGACCGTTTGTGTGGCGTTTCTCACCGTTTGCGTTGGGATCTCATTGGTCATGTGGGTCTTCTGACCGTCTTAAAGTTTGGGTTTTCTGAACGTTTTTATGGGAGTTTTAACCGTTTATGTGTGTGTGGATTCTGACCGTTTGTGTGGGCGTTCTGACCATTTGTGTGGAGGTTCTGACGCTTTTCGCATTTGGGGATTCCGACCGTTTGTGTGGGGTTTCTGACCATGTGTGTGGGGTTTCAGACCATGTATGTGGGGGTTCAGACCATGTATGTGGGTGTTCTGACCATGTATGTGGGGGTTCTGACCAAGTATGTAGGGGTTCCGACCGTTTTCGCATTTGGGGATTCTGACCGTTTGTGTGGGGGTTCTGACAGTTTGTGTGTGGGTTCTGACCGTTTTTAGTTTTGGGGTTTCTGACCGTTGGGGGTTCTGACCATTTGGATGTTTGGGGATTTTGGCGATTTTGTGGGGATTCTGACCGTTTGTGTGGGGGTTCTGACCGTTTTTACTTTTAAGGTTTCTGACCGTTGAGGGTTCTGACCTAGACCCGATTAGGTCTTAGAAAAAAGTAAATAATAATATCTTTGAAAACTAGCTCCCCCGTCAGAGAACACATATTCCCCGGGGTGAAAGTGTCTGATTTCATCACTACTCATACACTAAATACGTGCTCGTAGTCTGAGGATTGAATATTAAGTTTGTCAGTGATATTGGTTTCTCCAATTCAGTACGGTATAATTTTTGATCAACAATTTTCTGCTGTTGTTTTTTTTATATCTTGTACAGCTTTCCAGAATTATGTTTGAGAGTCTCATATTTTCCTGACCACATATATACAAAGGTGATTGTTTTACTTTGAATTTATTTATTGTATGTTCTATTCTTGCTCAACACATGAATAGTATGTATTACTTTCGAATGCAAAAAAAGACAAAGCACTGGCAACACTGTATCAACAAACTTCCTCTCTCTCACTTGTTCACCAACTCGCCGTCCAGGGTTGTTAGGTCGTACGATAATTATCGTTTTGTACGATAATTTTAGCATGGAAACGATATGCCATTATGGTATTAAAAATTACTCTTAAGGCCACTTTAGACGATCCAATTTCTCGTACGATCCCTCGTGTGCAATCCCATTGGTTACATTCTTTGATCGTGTAAAGCGCAGATCGTACGATTTTTCATGCTATCTCCAATGTGTTCTCTAAATAGAAACGGTCCTATTTTTCAGCGGATTTTTCATACAATCTATGACAGCGCCCCTACTGGCAATATAGCGTGCTTTCCTATTCGGCTGTTTGGTTATGGATTACGAAAGAAAGAGAACATATTAATGTTATTACTTGATGCAGAAATTAACATATATAGTGGCATAATAAACTATTACAGGTATAAAGATATAAAACAATGTTTTTAAGGGAAGTGTAAAAAGGTCAGTGATACTGCAGTACAGCTACTTCTGCTATAGAGAACTGGCAATACAACAAAATGCTACGTTTTGGATTCTTATAACCATAAAAGGTACTAAATACGTGAGAAATATGTTTAAAAATATAAAGACAAAGTTCTGATGTGATCTAATAGCTACTGCTTTTCCTATATATTGTGCAATGCAGTTCAGGTGATTTTCATTGTTTTTCTTGTGCGTAGATTACCGAATTTGCTGCAATCATGATAAGTATGAAGGAAAATAATGTAGACGATACCGGTATCTTTGCAATCATGTTCCTCCCCAATTATTTTGATAAACATATACGCTCTGTGCATCCGAAATAATGAAATACATTGAACAGTAATTACGGAAGTAGACATAATGTAAGTATAGTGTCGACGTCAACCCAGAGCTGTGCAAGTCAATGCACGAGCTAGGTAATTAATCGAACGAACTAATTTTTATTCAAGGGTTAAGACAGCTGACCCACCCTATTCACACCTATATACCTTGTGTGAAATGAGGCAATAAATCATATAAAATCTGCATTACTCCTCATTTTTGTATATTGCAAGTATTTCATGCTTATAGGAACGTAAAACGTAGTATTTTGAGGCGTTTCCAGTGCTCTGTGATAGAAGTAGTTAAACCGCAGTGTTACCAATTGCCCCCATATGTATAAATAGGAGTTAATATATCGCGATTTATATACTTCTGAAGTGCTGTGTAATGTCACATATTTTGTTAACTCAGGAGTATTGTAAAAACAAAACACATATGACTCCGAACTTATCACCGAAGACGGCAAATTTTTCAACGTTTTTTGTGTGTCCACATTGAAATATCTCTATCGAAGTACAGAAGTAAAACTACGATACTTTCGTTACCACTGAAACCTAGTAGAAGTTAGATTCTCTTGGTACAAGAATTTGACATTACAATTAACTGAATTTCTGTTGCGACAAGATTAATTGTTATCAATATTTTAATTATTTTATATTTTTAAATGGGCTATAGTTTCACAAATATCTGTGGCATAATTACCCTAAAAGCTTGAGATGTCACAACTATAAACTCCAGCAGTTTCATCATTATCCCCTCGTATCCAAAATTGTACCGTGTAAAACACTATACAATATTGTATGATTTATCGTACGAAAAATCTTGTACTATGGATTGTATACATTCTTTCATACGAGAGATCGTACGAGACATTGTACCGTCTAAAGCGGCCTTTAAAATACGATAATTTTATTGTCAAGAGAGAACAAAGAAATACAATATTTTTTCCTTTTTGCTATTATTATTTCGTGGTATTGCACCATTAAAAATATAATTTATTTTAAAAATCAGTACCAAAGATACGATGTAAGGAAAAACAGGCTTTTTTCTGTCTTCAATAGCAAATTCAGCATATCCTCGTCTCAAAAATGTTACGAGCACCATCGCTAAACATTCTCCCTCGCTTCTCCCTGCCCCTCATTTATGGTTTTTGGTTGGAAAGGCCGCCGTTGCTCCCCCCCCTTGCCTTTGCAACCCAACCAAAATGAATGAATGTTGGCCGAAGGAAGGGACAAAAAAAACGACAAAAGGTCTTGTCAAGACGAAACACTTGTGTCGCCAAGCAAACGACAGAGAGAGAGAGAGAGAGACAGAGACAAAACAACAACAAAGAGGAGGTCAGAGACAACCATCACCCTTGCCTACGGCAGCTGGCCTTTCGGAGGTATTGCAAGGAGCTGTTTGATGGCATGATTTTGCTTTTGCACATACCCACCCAGTTAGGACCTAAAGACAAAAATAAAAACAACACATCGCCGCCCAGCGTCGACTTCAACGTGCACAATACTTTTAATATGAACATGTTCACTCTATTTCTTTTTCTCTGTGGTGCAAACCTGCTCTATGTTATGTTATGAAAATGGAAATGACTTTTGGGAGGGGAGTAACGCTCTTCTAATCCGGGATGTGTTTATTTTAACAGATTTAGCAGTGAATGCATCTGTACGATAATTCCTGACAAAAAACGATAATTTCAGTACTACGTTGCCATAATTGCGTTCACATAACCTAGCAACCCAGTCGCCGATAAGTCATACGTGTATAAGGTACGTACAAACTAACCCGCGCGGCAGCCGAATTCCTCGTCGCGCGACATAATCACTGTGCATAAAACGAGCCCAAAGGTCTATGTTATTATTTAGTCTACGCTACAACTTAAGATGGTTTCCGAGTTTACTTTTTAAATTTGAATTTTGGGGTCTTGCGCCAGCTTTTTGGATTTTGTCCTACTGTGCGTTGCACAGAAGCTCAAAGAAGTTCATGACGTTAAAGCTGTGGATTATCCAAGAGAAACAAAAATAATAGAAGTTTCGAGAGCTGGCAGCCATGAAAGGGTAAAACAATTAAACAAATGACTTACAAATTTCGTCAGTGATTTCGCGTGAATGTGAAGCCTCAGTATAGGGTTGTTTGTAGAGTAAATAATATAATTGATTTGAAGGTGAGATACGTTTTCTTTTTCTCAATGCAGATTTATTCATATCTCTGTTAACTGTAAAATATATTTCTAGTGATTATAATAATCTATAGAGTGCCTAAATTAGACACTTGACGTACGATCCTTGATTGAATGTCTCTTGCACTGAACTAGCAAAAGCATTATATGAAAAATACATAGTGTATACCGATGTTTTATACAACGTCGACGTGTTAGTGGTATGGGCTGTGCACTCTTTGCTAGAACTTCCGAAGTTGGTCATCCGTCTGGTTTTCGAATAAAAGCCTGATGAAAGCTACGAAAATTTAAATATCATCAATTTTTACGTCCAGTTCACTGGTTTTCTGTTTCGTTCTGTTACCGCGCAGGGTGGGGATGTTTACATTTATTATTTATAATTGCTTTCTTGCATTTTTCGTACATCTTAAATTAGTGACCATGGGAACGTGGAGGTTAGGTAAGGTTTGGTGCGGTCATGTACATTATCAAAATATATTTTCGTATGTTCATATTTATTATTAATAATTGCTTTATTGCATTTTTGTAGATTCTGTTAAGTTACTGACCATGGAATCGTGGAGGTTAGGTAAAGTTAGGTGCGGTCAAGTATCTTTACACTCTTTGTTCTCATATGTGTCACAGTTCTTTTCGTCGGAACAAAGCTTACCACAGTTTCAAATGATTTTCTTCATTATAGTCGTATAGTTTCACAAACTGCAATGCTGTTAACTCACATCCTGGGTAATGTCCCTCTACACCTGTAGCCATGTTCACAATATAAATGCTCGTAACTTTCCCACAATCCAATCATGCGGTAACCTTCCGCCAAGTAGTTCCCACCGCTTCCCGAATAGTTCTATGTTTATCACCTTTTATATAATAAAATTAACTCAACTTCCGCTCTACTTATTGTCATCGGAAGCAGGCAAGTTTACAAAATTTCAAAGAAATCGGATGATGGAAGGTGAGTTAAAAATCGATTGCAAAATTTGTACCGAACAGACATACAAGAAATAGAGAGTTAATTTGTACCGGACAGAGAAAAGAGCGAGTTCATAAAAAAAAAAAAAACTTTAGAAAAACGAACCTGACTCCTAACCTCCACCTAACGAATGGTCACTATTTCATTAGCAGTAAATCGCGTGTGCAATAAGAAAAAAAAACCTCCGAACTTTACTCCTTACCAATGGTAACTATTTTGTTAACAATAAATCTGGTGTGCAATGAAACAACCACGAAACTAAATCCTAACCTCCACCTAAGCAATGGTTACTATTTTATTAACAGCAAATCGCATGTGCAATAAAGAAAAACGCACCTAACTTCCACCTAAGCAATGACCACTGTTTTATTAACAGTAAATCGCGTCTGCAATAAAAGGAAACCCACCGAACCTGACTCCTAACCAATTAACACTATTTTATTAATCACGCTTTAAAGAAAACTACTGAACCTCCACCTTAGTGGTCACTATTTTACGGTTATGGTTATCGTGATTACTCAATGGGTGTCAAGGATCTACGACCACTGGAGGAGTCACCACACTGACTGCAAACATGGTGGATTCTCGCTGTTCTACTAGATAAGTTTGTACTTCAAATATTCTTTATATCATATTGCTGGTGTTCTTATGACATTTATTTTTAGTACACGGTTTAGGAAGTTCTGCATGCCAAATAATGAAGATAACTCCATACATCAGAAGTAGTCAATGTAAGGTATAACAAAAAATAATTATCCCTGGCGCTTCCGTAAGCACAATACGGCAGGTAGCGACAGAAAAGCTATTACGGAAACCATACAAAAATACATAATCTAGTAAATACGCACTCCAGTTGATTCAGAGCTGGATATGATGGCACACTGAGATTTCATTTTTTTTAAGCTTTTTTCTTGTACAGTTTACGTGTAAAGCTAAGGTGGGGTAGGTCAAGTTATAAAAGTCAGGTTCGGTATTTTTTCTTATGTATATACGCATTTTTCGTAGTTGACAATCAGTTACTCCCAATCCTCATCCATATCCCATAGCGGAGCTCATATAGTCTCACGTATATTTGCGTCTTCCACCCTTGTTACACTGCTTCATTACTCCAAAACGTATACTGGTTTGTTTTCCAACACTTACACACTTTCTTAATATTATCTTTCTCCTGTAAATTGAGCTTTTTTTTGGAGTAGATTGAACGAAAATCCTCCCCAAACCAAAAAGGGGGTGCAGGTGCCGGACAAGAACAGCACGAAAACCAAACATATAAAAATGCACTTCCGGTCGCGCCCCTGTGAAGCCTCGTCACACTCCACAAACAGAGGATTTTCCCCTAAAGGAGGGTAAAGCAGGGAATGTGAAACTTCACATTCAAACGGGCCAGTGGGTAATACTCGTGTAGAGTCAACTTCAATGACACATAGACTGGAAACTGGCTAGCTGAACCTTCTCAATCAAGGTTACTCGAGAGCTAAGACACAGTTTTACCAGACTAGGTCATCACCCGCAACCACGCCTCGGACGAGTAAAATAAGGCATCAGACTGACACAGCAGGAAAAATATTATACTAGAGAGAACATTCAAGTACTGGAGAAACTCGAAAAGGGAGCACGCGATCACTGAAACGTAATTATACATGAAGCATAGAAAAGAAAGATGTAAAGTAAAAAACGGGGGAGGAGAGGTTTCCCGATCCACCAGAAGAGAGAACTTTGAGAACGACCCACCCCAAAGCACTGAAAAGGTGCTTGAGTAGCGCAAGTCTCTAACAAAACAGTCATCAGACTGAAGGCGATAAACTGAACTTTATCCATAGACACACGTAAGGCGCAAAGATTAAAAATTTGAACTTAAAACATGTGTCACAACGACATATCGTGGAACTCGTTAAAGTAAAACACTCCAAGGGCACTTAAAACGTACTTGAACCACGTAACGAACCGTATACTACAGCAGAACCCGTGACGGTTGAGTACACCCATGACATTTGTTGTATTCTGACAGAAAGAGAAGGAGTAAGAGGAACAAAAGTTCTAGTAAACTACCTACATGCCAGAAGACAGCGATGTCACCAAGTGTGCAAGGTCGCTGTAGTGAATGTACCAGATTTCAATAGCACGAATTAAACCCGTTCATGAAAAGATATTAAAGTAAAACTAATGCAGTGATCAGTTTAGAATAACTAGATTGTGTACATTCACTTTAAAGAAAGGAAAGTTATGATTCGTAATAACACTTGCATTGCACACAGCAGTTTGCCCTCAAATTATAACACCTTCGTGCAAAGCACATAACTTATTCAAATATTTAACTACTTCCTCCATGTTAAAGCTTTTCAAATGAAAATTGTAAACCCCTTTCGTTCACTATTTATTTCATTAAAGAAATATATTTAGTTTTAAGTTACGGACACACAGAGTCCAGGTTAGGGATTACAAAATTTACTTTGTAATAAAAAAATAAATAAAAAAAAAACAGACTGCACTCAAAGAAAATGTTCTCAACAGATCGTAACATCAATTCGGTAAATAAATAATAATAATAATAAAAAACGATTTCATCAGTTCAGTCCATTAAAATATATATGTACATTTTAAATCAGTTGTAGATATATACGGTATATATATTGTTTAACAAAGCAGGTTTGCCCTGAGCACTTCAAGTCCAAATTCTTATTTTCGGAATATTTGTAAATCACTGCTTATTTCTTATGAACATAATTTCGTGTAATTTCAGTTATGACAACAAATTCTAACACTTTCTTAAACATTGCATGAAAATTTACCGTCGACGTTGGGTTACTTCCATTGAAAGCACTTTTTCCAATACGTTCCAAACAGTTTCAAGTCCAAGGCGGATAAACTGAAGCTCTATGCACCTAATCTGTCATAGCAAAGTAAAATTTCAGTGGTGGAATAAAATTCTATTGTAATGGCTTAAATTTTTTACACATCTTTAATTCAGAACGAGTCTTACAATCGTGCCGGTTATGTAAATATTCTTAGGTAAAATTTCCCATGTTTAACGTCTGAAAATAAACGAACGCAGTCTACCACGAAGCTTATGTACTAAACCTTTACCGTACTTAAAACTATTGTGAGCCGTTTCGGAAACGAACGCATTTAAAATTTCATGAGACATTTCAAAACTCAAATGTGAGAATCCGTTCGAAGTGATGAGAAGGTGAGAGAGAAATTCGTTAACGGATCATCACTATTGTATATCGCAGCATCTTAAACACATAGACAGCACATGTTCGCCGTACCAGCTTAGCCTTACATGCTGTAAATTACACTTTGTACCTCAAAAATTAAAACATTATACAACTCGAACAAAGTATTAAGTAACAACCGAAAGTAAAATATTTAAAGAGAATTTCGTTTCAGAAATCCAAACCGAAAGAAGTTTTTATTTCACAAAATACAGAAAAATGTCTTCCTTCACTCACGTAACAAGATGCATGCATGAGGAGACGAAACTTTTTCCCGTTTTAAATTGTAATATCTCAGCTAACCTGGTAGCGGCGAGGATGGCCTTATGGGATTTCATCTACATATATATTCACATTACCTGCCAGATAACTGAGTGGACGTTAGCACAAATACTTTTATTAAAATTTCATATTTCTGGAAACTGAAGCTCAGTTGTCTGCACTTATTATTTTTCCATATTGTGTTCTAATATTTTTCCATGTTGCGTTCTAACTAAGAAGGACACGCCTACTCACCACCATCGGGGACGAACCAATTGCGTATCAAAACAAACACTGTTAAGTGTTAACAAATCCTGATTCTCAACCAGAAGGATCACAATTCTCACATTTCAGTACACTAACAAAAAGGTCTAATTACCAAAAGTTCCCAAACGTAAAAAATCAGAATATTAAATAAGATTATTTAAATTAATAAATATGTACGAGTAAGGCCTTACTCTGGCGGGAAGATTCTGCCAATAGCAAAAGACAGCATAATTAAGATAAATCATTGATTCCCATCCAGTGATAACGGATGATACTGTTTATGCAATTAGATGATCGGTAATAAACGGAAGACTCTACAAAAGTAGTTCGAGAGAAAGAAAACCTTACGCCAGAATAAAGAAAACAAAAGAAGGCTATATACCTTTGCTCGAAAAAGTATAAGCGACGGTCAAAGAGTATTAATGATCCAGAGATCAACACAGTAAAAATCTTTCTCTTTTGAAGATCAATATAAACAAAACAAAACTGTCTGAAATAAATACAATGGAACGGAGCTTCAAGTCCGTTTCAAGATAAAGTAAATTTTACCCAGACTACCTTTACTTAAATCAGTTTCTGATAAACTTTACTTTTTCGACCCCAGTATTTAGCCATAGGTTTATATACGCTCTACACTACACATGCCGTCGTAAATACTTCACGTAGGCACTTCCATAAACACCTATCCGGAAACCGGCAATCCAAAAGTTACGAAAAGCCATGTGATTTTGTTATTTCCTTAAATACGCACTCGAGTTGATCAACACGCAGATGCTAATAGTGTCACATCGTGTTATGAATAACACCCATTTTTCTACAAAAATCACGGATACAATTTTCAGACTACGAAGACGGTTACAGTGGAGGATGATTGAATTAAATCAGAGTGATTGATATGGGATGATAAAGAAAGAAAAAAAAAAATCATGATTTAAATAAAAATTAATTATTATATAATATAGAAGTGAGGTGGAATATTTGTAAGCATTTTGTAGTACGAACCGTATGTAAGCTTAACCTTTTCGTTATTATATTAAATAATAACAAGAAATTTTATTTATTGTATTTAGGCATGTAAAGCTCAGGGAGGGGAAAGGATGCAGGAATGTTTTGGCCACGGCCAACGTTGAAGGTACTATCCCGGCATTTGCCTGGCACGGCTCAGGAAAATCCTCAGTCAGTTTTCGTTCTTGGGTGATGATATGCTCTTAGCGGTGTAAATTCAAACCAAAGTGAGGGAAATTCTTTTTTAAAATTATTCCGGAGTAAGAAAAAATTGTACATATTCAACTCGTAGACAAATTTGGTCCGAATTATTTAGAAAGCATAAAATATTTGGGAAATGTGCATTGATACAGTGTTACAAGATATGGTAGTGTTTTGTGTAAATTATTATAGTCTCTGAAATGTGTTTAGCTAACAATAATATACTTGCAATTAATTTCAAAATTTCTTTGACTCTCGAAATCTTTTCACATTATTTCTCCAGAGAGAAGTAATTAAATGTGTTTTTGTGGAATAACAAACTACTATTTACTTATTTAAGTCGAAATTTTGAAAAAAGTCCAAAATTCCCCCTCCCCCCCCAAAAAAAAACCGTGGAAAAATGAAGTTCTTTAATGAAAAAGAGCCTGTTTATTTCCGAGCCCTTGCAATAGATGTTATGACTGAATACATGGAAGCTTTGAATTAGAAAGTCTTTGCTTTTATATTCAGTACGGCTATAAGAAAGGAAGGGAAAATGTTACTAAATTAAAAACCATATCTCTTTCTTAAGTTTCTAAATCGTCACTTCCATCCCCTGTATCACAAAACCAAAGTTATGGAAAATTTTCTGAAACTGGCCAACTTCATCCCACATGAAAATAAAATCTGAAGTGTCAAAAATTGTTTTTACAGAATGGAAACTCGTTCTCTTAGTCGAAAAAAAATACATAAATAAATAAATAAAGTTAAGGAGAGTGGTTGAAAGTTGAGAAGTGGTCAGCTTTACTCCATTTTACGTTATGTGTTAAATTGATGAACATAGTCAAATTCTTAAATGTGTAAACTGTCAAAACAATAATGTCCATTACGGTTTCTCTTTTACTGGCTAAGAACTTAGAGGTACTTACGAATGTTTACTGTCTATTCATTTCAATCCAAGTACATTGGCATCTCATCTCGTACACTCCCGCCAACTGAATTAAAGGAGTATCTTTCATTCTCCATTGTAGAGCTTGTTCTATATCATACTGTTTGTCTGTAGGAATTTCATTATTTTTAGCCTTTCTTCTGATTATCCATCAGTTCGAGTTTATTATTGTTTATTTATTTCGGATTCAAAATGAAGAAAATATTGAACCTTGATAGTTAAAAGTAAACACACTGAACTAATATTTTTTTTTTATGATTTCTAATACATCGATTTATTTCTTTGCAGATCACAATGGGGGAAAGTAAATCCGAACTTATATGCATTCCAGGTAAGTTCATTATTAATGTGGAAACACTTCGTAATGTTATGGAATTTGTTTAGTTATCGAACTTATATCATATGAATAGTCATAAAAATTTCATAGATTGTTTAAATCAATAGCGTTTCCTTAGCTTCCTTGCCTATGTTATTTGTGCTACTTCTACTAAACATAGGCTCAGATGTAGCAATACTGAACATGCAATGAGTAACAGGAGTTAGCCGAGAAATGTGGTGAGTTCCAGTTGTTCGTGCAATGTATTCTCAGTGAATTCTCAATTGATCAGGAACAAGGTTGGGGGAAGCATTCTTGACTAATGCGATTAGAAAGTAAACTAATGAACATGCATTATCCATATGTATTACATAGAAACATAAACATATTACTTTTCTTGAGTCTTGTTTCCATTTTATTATTATGACCATAATTCTTAATTCAAGCAATAAGGCGAGAAACCATACTAATTCAAAATCAATAAAATGTTGCGAAAACAATTACGCACAGAATATTCTTAACAAGCTTCATCCTCACCAGCATTCTCCTTGTCCCTATTCTTAACGAAAACTATGCTTCAATTCTTGGAAGGAGTGAACATGATATACATATACAAAGATAAAAATATACTTACTACGTAGATAGTATAATCTTACTGTATCTGCCCTAACCTAACCAATTCTAATACATACGCACACATAAACTTCCCAACAAAATATAGGCATTCACCTACTATCATGCTTATCCCTATAACTAACTCACTCACTCTATGGCTTATGGAACTCGCAAGTTCATCGCCGTAGTAACAAACGTTCGCCATTGGATTCTATCGAGGACAATATCAAGCCAGTTTTTATCACGAACACCCACCTCTCGAAGATCTTTTCTAATATTGTCCTCACAACGACGTCTCGGTCTTCCCAATGGCCTCCTTCCAACCAGGATAGAATATAATGTTCATTTTTCCCCCATCCAAGCTACATGGCCTGCCCATCTTAGTCGTCGCGTTTTCATTATTTATACATCTGGTGAATCGTACAGTCCGTGGGGTTCTTCATTATGCAGTTTCTTCCACTCGTCCCGTTTCGGCCCGTATATCTTTCTCAAAACCTTATTTTCAAATACACGTAATTTATGTTCATCTGCTAGGGTCGCCCGGGTTACCCAGTTCTCTCAGTGTTGCCAACTTTTAAAAAATAATTTTAAAAAATCTTCCATATCGTATCTATCCCAAACTTAGTCAACATCAGTCAACACAGTAGAAGAAAGTTTTGGGTGTCCCCGACCTCAAACACGCCGGTCGTCAATGTTGTCAACTTATTTTGAAATTCAACTTATAGAAATGCCTTTATTAATACAAATCTACACGTGTGCATTGATTTACACTAAATTTAACATACATGTTTATTAGGTACTGGGACGCGCACTCCAGGCAACCGTAGTTTCTCAGGGTTGCCAAACGATTAAAAAATCTAAATTTCATATTTGTTACCGTTGGACGAATCCACATTGATTTACACCAAATTTGACATGTGCATTAGATAATGGGACAGTTCGTGTTCGTACTTCCGACGCCGCAGTGTTGCCAAACAGTTTCAGAAAATAAAATGTTTAATTGTTCCATATCGTTGAACGTATTAGGACCAGACTTTCTATTTACGTAGTGGGACGCGTCATAGAGGTACTTCAGGTCCCACAGTTGACAAGGTTGCCAATCAATTTTAAAAATTAAATATTTACTACTTTCATTCAGTTCGACGTATCCGCACCAAGCTGTGAGTATATATATTCGACACAATCTAAACATACTGTGGTTGTTCCCCATGCCCAAACACCCAAGTGTCAGCGTTGCCACCCTATTTTAAAGTTCAATTAAGAGTATTCATTATGCATTTATACATCTCTTTTGAAATATGCATATAACATAAAATAATTTTTGTTACACTGTCTCTATCTGTATATATTTTCATAGTATATGGGACGAGGCTTGGAACATGGTAGAGCAATGCCACCGAGTTTTTATAGTGAAACAATGTACTAGTAAACGCAAACATATATCTCTGCCCTTGAATAGAAGCAGGTTATTTCCCGGGATTTTGAACTAAAGATAATTGATTTTTGCGGACGGTAATTATCATCAAAAAATATATCTTCCTTGAATAATACCGTAATTAGAAATTAACGTATTGTATATACAGGATGAGAGCATATTTCGGTAAGTATTCATAGTTTTTCAGTAAAGATATCTTCGAAGTTGTATTTATCTTTAGGAATTTAAATTCCTATAATTCAAAATATGTTTTCAGTTCCCTGGAGATTTATTAGTATTTTATTACAAACTATACCAAATAATTTCAGTTCATATGTTCTTAGTTCCCTTATGTTTGTCAGGGTGAAGATATAGGAAGTATATCAATGTGGCAACAAATGCATAAATAATCCCATCATGTTATCATTTACATACATAAGGCTGTAGGAAAACAAAGCAATAGTAAATTTGGATGAATGTGTGAAAGCTTAAATCCAATCCTGCTGATTACGGTGATTATTTGCAGCATAAAGCATTAAATACTTGCTTTGTAGAAAAAACGACCCTTTGAAAACATGGAAATGAACTGAAAAAAAGAATTAAGAAAATTTCACAGATTTTTTTTTTTTTTACAACGCTATGTACTCTACTTCTTTGCTATTCGTTCATAGACTGATTATCAGTGGGTTGCACAGGAAGGAAAAAGGATTTAATCTGGACACACTTTATTAAAGTTAATCCTTCCGAAAATAACCGTAAACCGACCAGGACACTGGAGAATTTTCCTTTATTGTTCCAATGGCTGGCGCTCTGAGATATACTCAGCCTTCTGTCAAATTGAGCACCACAGTGTCTGGTATTCCTGGGCACTTTGGGAGGTAAAGGCAGCTAGCTGAGCGTGGGACGCCGTTGGTCGAGAATATGTAGATTACTACTCCACATCACGGCGCGTGCGCATTGCACAGGGTGTTTTACCTTTTATATAATAAATAGCTTTGTCATTGAATTTAATAAATAGCAAATTTGATCAAATTTAGTAAAATAGAACCTACAATTTTTACTAAATGCTTATGAATAGACCGGAAGCGCGATTGAAACGTTATAGAAGCTACTGCAAATGGAGTTTCTATCATAACCTCTACAAATTTTTTAATTTTAAGAAAATGTTTAAAACGTTTTAAACAGTTTTTTTGCAGTCTATAAAAACGGGTTTAAAACATAAAAAACACGTTTTAAACATATGTTTTCTTCCCTAACCCTGGCTGATACTCACTCACACTGCAAAATCACATTATAGGGTCGTTTAAAAACTCGTCACCGAGTCGTTTTCTGTTCGTATTTCTATTATTTCAATCATATTTTCACAAGGAAAACATCTTGAAACTCTTCCAATGCAAGTATATCTCCGTAAACGCTGTGCCAAAGGTTCCTCTAGTTCAGGCCTGGACGCACTCAGCTCAGGGAGCAACTGTATCTCCACCACCACCACGCGTGCCTTCTCGCCGAAAGGTGAGGAATGAACAGACAACGTTGTTACTAGTTGTCTCATCGTTCCAGCGTTATCAGGATGCAGTATAATTATTTGAATCGGTGAGATTAAGAAGGATAATATTCCATTTGACGTTAGTTTTGAGAATATAAAATGAAAATTGTTTTGCGGTTAAATTCATGGTTATGACCTTTAATTACAGGGTTATACCAAAATATCAGAGCACATTGTGTAATTATAAGTTTGTGGTTTCGACCATTAGTTTAACCAAAAAAAAATTTCTTTTTAGTTTTCCGAGGCTAACCGCCAGGTGGAATATTATCCTTCTTAATCTTATAGATTCATTTGTTTGATTTGATCTTTAGTTCGAAATACGAATGCAGCTATTGAAAACGAGAGCTACATTATCGTTGTTCCGAAATACATTCGAGTTTCCATAAAAGGCTGAAACCTCCACAATATATCGAACCCGGAACTGTAGGATAATTATTGAACAGTATGATAATTTTAAGAACACAAGACCAAACAGACCTCGTGTTGGCCGAGAGGTTAGCGTGGTCACGGGTTCCATTCCCGCCGGCTCCATTGATCGGAATGGTTCAGAGCCCACTTCACCAAAAAGCTGTAGGTTCCAGCATTAGAAGCTTGCCAGCTCGTTTAGGACGTTGATAACAATTCAATCGATCAACAAGACCAAACAACGGATAAAATAATATTAGTTTATTTTTTCCTTACTTTCTTACTTTTTTTTTCTGACATGCGTTAGCGCTTTTAGTAATGTTATAATGCTCAAAATGTTTCATTCGAAAATGACCAGTATGATTTGCTTAAATGCTTATTGAATTGAATCAAATTATTTTTATGGCCGCGTGGCTCAGACTGGGGTAGGGAAAATGATAGATATAGGGGTGTGGGAAAACAATCGGTCAGGGCCTATATTTTGATGGTACCATCTCAGTATTTGTCATGCGAGACTGAGGAAAAATCCTGGAAAACCCTTGACTTTTTCTTTCATAGAATCACAATAATTCCTATTTGCTTTTTGCTGAAATTTTGTAACCGCATGAGTGAGATAACTAACAATTGAATAAGGCTAAGTGCATATTTGACAGACGTTTCGTCGTTTTCCGTAGCTAGCGAAAGTTGTATTTTTCTTCGTAGCGAAAGTTGTAGATTTCCCGTACTCCACGACCTAGATAGGCACACACATCCTGATGCACTGTAGGCAACACCCCTCAACCCGACGTAAATATGCAATTTATCTTTATCTCCGAGATGCATACTAAACAACAGAATCTGCTATTGAAACGACGAAAATCGTTGAGGGGTGTCCCCTAGTGTGTCAGGGTGTGGTCGCGTTTGGTAATTTGTTCCTATCTAGGTCCTGGAGTACGGGAAACCTAGTACTAAATTGCTTCCAGCAATATTTGGTTCATCTTGACACTTCTACCTGTCTGCGAGGATTTTAACATTGATTTTCTATAAGAAAAATATAATTTTCGCAGTTTTTGCTACAAAAAACGACGAAATGTTTGTCGAATATTTATGCACATAACCTTATTCAATTTTTATATATCTCCCTCATATACTTTCAAATTTTAAGCGAAAAATATGGATTCTTTCTACCCTAAAATTAAAGACAAAGAGGGGCAGGAGTTATATTCCATCTCATCAGTGATTTTCATCGGTGATTTTTCCATGTTAGTCGTTATGGACATTATGGTTACCATTATGAAGAAAGAAATACTTTTGATGTTTAGGAAACTAATCTGACTCCGTCTTCATTGAACTGAACGGTTAATTAATGCTTGTACGCTATAGATGTTACTGTATGAATATCAGCAGTGCCTGTTTACCTAGTAATTGCATTAACTAACAACTTCGAAAGTGCATTAATCTGACAGGCAAGCACTTCTGTGCTTGTTAGTCACAGACGATATCGTCCATAATCTTCATACATTAATAATTAATACAGTTCTCTAAAGACGGAGTCAGATTAATTTCCGGAATGTCGGATATATAGCGTCTTTATAACAGTGTGAGAAGCCCATCCTTACAAACTTACGAGCTAAAAATAATTTATTTCCGACAACAATTCTTTAAAATAAGAAAGAAAACCAACTCACTTATACTGCTTTGAATAGAAAGATGGGAAAAATACTACTTTTCATTATTCAAATAATATCGGAACATGATATTATTCATTGATTTTTAGAACGCGTTTCTAAATATTGATTTTCAAAAACAAAGTTCAAAACACTTTACACGAAGTTTTGAAAACAATAATACCTCTTTGGAATACTTTTAAAACATTTATTTAAAACATCTTATTTTAAATGTCACAAGCCGACGCTTGCCGAACTTACTTTTTTTTCCCAGTGATCTAACGGCGACATTGCCAAATTCAGTCCGTTCGTTTATTGGTTTTGTGTATTCCTGAGACCTTGGTTAAATTATTCCAGCTCTGCTTGTGTGTCCGACGACGGTTTGCGCGAGTTACTGTTAAACGTCTCTCTTAAAATTCTCCGTAGCGTTACGTTGTGTCCTGGGTTTTGACACGTAGGTATTGGACTAATGAAAGGGACTGACAAATAAAGGTCACGATTTATGAATATGGGATCCGAACGAGACATGTGCCAATCGATGGAGCATAGTGAACTCATTACTATACGAAAACCTTAGCGGCAGAGGACCCATGTCAAACGTTAGAACAAGCAAAGTTAACATGGAGGTCTGGACAGTGCATGTGAAAAGTTTCGGAACGGCTAAATATCTCTGTTAGAATAAGGTTCCTCGAAAAATTCCAATAGACAAAATTGTCAGGAAACCATCACAGCTATCCGATGAGATAGCCAAACGCTCTGTGTGGAGGGTGGGGGGCAAGTTCGATTTTTCAAATGGGACCCCACTTTTCATTTCAGATTCTGCATATACGGGAAAAATACGTCAGAGTATATCGTGATCCAAAATGTAGGATATGGAGTTCGGCTAGCTCATTGGATAGCTCAGATGATTTCCTGATAAATTTGTCTCGTGTAATTTTTCGAGAAACCTTATTCTAACCGAGATACTAGGTGTGGCAATAAATAAACCGGACTCATGCTCTAACTCTTTAATGAAAAAACTCCCATTGTAATTTTGTTCCCTTCAATGTAGTCAGTTCCCTCCCCGATCCATACACTGCTCCATACGAATTTACTGTGGGAAGCAGTGTGCAAGTCATCTTGTGGTATGCTCTTCAATAGCTGCGTCGCTTTTGTTTGCACCGCATCCGCGGACTCGAACCTGGTTCCTTTGAGCACAGCTTTGACTTTCGGGAAGAGAAAAAAAAAAGTCGCACGGTGCTAGGTCCGGCGAGTACGGTGGATGTTTCATCACTGGGATGTTGTTTTGAGCCAAATACCTCTTCACAGATAGTGCGTTTTGTATTGTCTTGATGAATCCATGAGGGATTGTTCCATATGTCTGGTCTCTTTCGCCGCACACGTTCACGGAAGGTCTTCAAAACATTTGTATAATGAACCTTATTGACAGTCTGACCTTCAGGCACCCAATCAATGTCGATAACACTCCCAGATATATATATATAAAAACAATCATCATTGCTTTGAATTTGGATTTGCCCGCTTTCTTCCTAGGAGATTTGGGTCTCTTCCAATGCATGGATTGTCGCTTAGTCTCTGGATTTGAAAAATCCCAGTTTCATTTCACATAATTACATTTAGGAGAAAATTAGGATTATTTTCAATGTTTTCAAGAATTTTCAGCACAGCTATTCACTCGATGTCTCTTTAGCTCAGGATACCACTTGAGTCGTACAAAATTTGTCTAACGATTTCCTTATTGATGTATGTAAATTCAGAAATTGCTAGAATGCTCAGGCGGCGGTCTCCTCGAGCAATTCTACCGACTTTCTCCACATTGTCTTGAGTTTTAACATTGGAAGGACGGCACGATTTTGGATCATTCCTAACGTCTTCCCTTCCCATCTTTAAACTTCTTACCCCAATCGAACACTTGGGTGCGAGATTGACACCGGTCACCATAATCTCCTGCCAACAAATTGTACATTTCTGTGGCTGATTTTCCAAGTTTTATGAAGGATTTAATGTAATGTTCACACGTTGTTCGAGTTTCGCACTTCCAGCATGATTCCGACGACACACACAGACACAGTCCACTTCTAACAATGGTCACGGCCAGACTTACCGCCTCACGTGCACAATACTTTGTGAGTGGGTAGAGAAGAGTCCACAAGTCAATGTCCTGCCCTTCTCTTCGTGATTGGCATTACCTGAAAAGAGATAGAAAGAAAAAAAAATCATTCCGGTTTCTTTATTGCCACACCTCGTATTTAGTCGTTCCGGAACTTTTCACATGCACTGTCTAGACCTCTATGTTTAATTTGATTTGTTCTAGCAATTGACACGGACGCCCTCTACCGCGAAGATTTTCGTATAGTAGTAAGTTCATTATGCTCCATCGATTGGCACATGTTCCGTTCGGATCCCCGATTTATGATTCGTGACCTTTACTTGTGAGATAAAAGTCGAGAAACTGAAGCATTAATACACATTGATAAGGTAAAGTTTCAAAATTTCATCACCAACACTGACTGAATATAGCAGCGTTGTATTTAACCGGACAACAGTAGATTTTCAAACTTTCCTTGTTATTCGTTATTCTCAATGGCTTTATTATTGACAATTTTTTTTTAAGGTTTTTATTTAATAATGCAATTCAGTTACTTCTTAAACAAGTTTTGTAACATTAAAAGTAGTTAACTACACCTTAAAGTTTCAAAATATTGGTATTTGCTAGCATTATTAGATTGAAATCAGTTCTAAATTATCATATGCTTATTTAAGGAAGAGTAAAGTCTACAGAATGAGATATTCGACCGTATGTTTTTATCAGAACGAGAGGTCTATGTGACATTGAATTAATGTGTTCACAGTAACGCTACTTCTTATATTTACTTGTTATTTTCCAGGACAGCGATTGTGTCTAGTGGACGGCCGTACTACAGGTCGGGGAACATATGAAAGGCATGGTTATATATACGCAAGTTTAGCAGGAGAGGTACACGTTACGCCTAAGGAAAATGTAAGTTTTTTTTTCAATCTGTGGCAGGTAGATTCAACTTTATTTTAGAAGGTAACGAAAAACGTTTTTGTCGTTCTAGAGCAGTGATAAACAAAGAGCAATACAGTGGACGGTACCTTTAGGTTTCGAAGTAACCTTCAACATCCAACACCTTTTGCCAACTTTCCTGCAGCTGCACAATATCCAGGTGATAGAATTCGGCAAAGAAGTCCGTGAGTGCGTTCCGCAGTTCTCCCTCATTGCCGAAGGATCTCCCACGAAGGTAGTTGTCGAGGGAGTAAAGCAGGCGGTAATCTGTTGGCGCAAGGTCCGGTGAATATGGTGCGTGGCACAGCGTCTCCCAGCCAAGTTGCTGAAGGGTCTCCCGGGTCCTCTTTGTAACATATGGCTTAGCATTATCGTCGAGGAACAGCGCATCCTTGCGATTCACCAATGCAGGCTCCTTCTGCCGCAATGCACGGTGCATCCTTTGCAACTGCTGTTATTAGAGGTCAGCAGGGATGGTCTGACCAGGTGGAAGGAGCTCATAATGCACCATTTGGCGACAAGTCCACCATAACCTTTCGTGGGTGCAGAGGTGGTCTTGAGATGTAAGAAACATGGTCACCAGGCACAACCAATGTCTGGTATGCTTGGGAGTATCATAGAGGACCCACTTTTCGTCACCAGTGAACAAGCGATCAAATATGGGGTGTTCAGGTGCCAAGTGAGCAAGGACAAACAGGCTGTCACTCGTTGTTCCTTGTTGGCTGCCGACTTTGTGGGGTACCCACTTGCTTAACCTGTATGCCTTCCCTATCCCATGTAGGTGCAGTCTAACTGTTTCAGCAGAAACATTATACCTTTCTGCAAGTTCATCACACGTTAGACTACTGTCCTCCTCGATGGATGCTTTCTGGGCCTCGTCATTCAACGCACGTGGGCGTCCGCTGCGAGGTTTGTCAGCAAGGCTCACATCTCTCGAGCGGAATTTCTGGAACCAATGCCTGGTGGTGCATTCGTTCACGGCATTCTCACCAAATGCCTGGCATATGCGGGACTTGATGCGGCAGCTGACAGGCCCACTTTAAAATCATACAACAAACACACGCGAACAAGCTGCTTCGATACCTCCATTTCTCTTTTACACTGGACGAGCTGTGACTGCTGTGTGTGAGCACCGTGCCTGTTTTACTGAAGGTCGATGTATAGAATCACTCCCGATCGCTTGGCAGGCACGTGCGTCATTTCGTTTCCTCTCTGTAAGCGCATGATTAATGGGACGTCAAAAACGGCAAAAAACTTTTTTCGTTACCTTGTGTTTATCCAATCTCATACCACTTAAGCCAAGTTTATGATACTGTCAGTATTTGCAAAAATAGAGGGTTTAAATTTTAAAGTATCCTTTGTGGGCTGAACTCAGTGATCTCTCTTCCTGGGTGCGGAGTGAGGAAGACGGCAGCCAGATCTTAGCTAAGATGCCGTCCCGGCATTCACATGGTGAAGCAGAAAAACTTGGCAACATTAGGTGTATACTCTTCACAGTAAGTAATCAAGTTTCCAATAAGCTGTAGTTAATGCTCCGACTAGCTCATAATATATTACACCTAACGTTAGCTAGAATGAAATCAGTTTCCAACCAAAGCAGAACTGTGCCAAGATGCCCCTGAATAACCTTTGGGCTTTTCCTACCAAGAGCGGGACGACACTTGGTGCAGAGCAGATATGACCCGGAGTGTTGCACCCCGGCGTACCAGCTTAACAATATCAATTATGAAAAGAGCACTGTTGCTATGATGAAATGTTATGCATGACATTAAGGTTGATTAAATGTATGTCTGTCTGACCCAGTGTATGCGTTCTTTCATCAGTTATTGTAAAAACATAAATGATTGCTTTGGTCGTTTTAAATATTAAGGATATATTAGCATTAGAACTAAATGTTAGCACCCGTCTTTGATACTCAGCATTACTCGTGGAATTTTAGTATAACGAACCCATATAACCTAGATGTTTAGGTTTAACACATACGAAAGTTTTATTTTTAAGATTAATGATAATTAATCTGATTTGCTTTAAGACCCAGTCTTTAGCTCATGAAGGAGAAAATTTGAAGGTAAATAGCAATTACATGCAAATTTGAGCCAGCCGTTTTGATTATTGGGATACATTCATTTGTTTCAATCCTTAAGTCATGCCTTACCAAAGTAAATTGGGCAAATTTAAAGGAGCTTCCAGCTATAAATTAGCTACTGCTACAGATAAAGTAACTGAATCTTCGAGTAAAGATTCTTCATGGAAAATAACGGGTTCTAATCTAAATCAGGACAAACCCTTTCAATATATGTTTCTGCTAATTATTGTTCTATAACACGAGAATAGGACACCTTTGAATTTTCGAAAGTACTAAGCTGTCGTCAAGAGAGGTACACTAAAACTTAGACGAGGTAAATTTTTCAAAGGAAGATACGGATAACGTTCAGTCAAGAACTCTTGCATCATTGAATGTTATAACTTATTGTTAAAATTGAAGTAATCAAGTTTTTGCGTGTACTTAAAACATGTATGAACTTTTCTTTAGTAACTAACCCTGAAATTTGAAGTGCGAGTTCTGAATGCCAGTTGTTAATTACATGGAAAGAGTGAAAAGAGGCAGAACTTAATTTCCATTAGGTAAAACGCATCCCTCAATATCACTCCCCATTTAAAGTGTTGCCAGAGTCCATTCTAATATTGGAAAAAAAAAAAAAAAAAAAAACCTACATTTTCGGAATATACCACTAATACTTCTGTACAAAGCTTGTAAGTATCGGATTGGGAGTTTGTCATATACGATAAGCAACCATGCAGAGTGCCCAATAGCACCGAGAAATGTTCCAACTAGTTACATAAATGGGGGTTTGTGCATAAATATACAAAAATTAAAAAAAAAAAAAAAAAAAAAAGTCTCTGGCAACATTTTTTACAACCGTGCCTGAATGATTGTTGATTCTTCGTCTGTTAATATCTTTAAAATTTTCCAAAATACTGGGCTATTTTAACCGTATCTCTATGTGGTTAAGTTCAATAGTTACGTACAGCGAAAGTGGGGGCTGCGTAACTTTTGGAACACCCGTTATATATTCGAGTCAGAATCCTGAAAGTCCTGAACCTGACTCACCTGTCACAGTTAGAAAGAGATGAGAGTAGACTACATCTCTATCCTTTCCGCCAACCATGAATGGCCTCAACTGCCTGTAACTCCCTGCAGCGCAGTGTTTTCTTCTTCTTCCTCTCTCTTCTTTGTTCCGTCTGCAGTTACACTCTTATTCTATTTTTCTATATTGTTTCTTTGTTCTACCCTTCATTATTATTATTTCCCCCTCACTGTGATTCTTTACCCTCTCATTCCTTCAGGAAACCCCTTCCCTGCTCCTGTAACCTTCGCACTTCTCCATTTGGTGTTTTCTCCGACTCATCTAGTCATTTTCCCGCCTCCATAATCCGTTCACACTGTCACCCAGCATCAGTTGACCAATATGGCGTTTCCTTAACACCAGTCCCGCACCTGTCCGCTCTGTCCATTTTCTCTGCTACCAGTTGAAAACGCGTTTGCGAAACGGAACAGCTTTCCGTGTGTCTTTGTGAAGTTACTGTACACTGTATATATTCCAACATGTAAGTACCTTTTTCTTCTACCTTTTTTACCATTTTGTATATATATACTGTATATACAGTATATTTATAAGTTGGTAAACAAGGTAGAAGAAAAGGATACTTACGTAGTGAAATATTGAGATAGGAGCACACGAATTTCACAAACACTATAGAAAATTAGTACGTTTCGCAATTGCGTTTTCACCTGGTAGGAATGAAAATGGACAGATTGGACAGGTGCAAGAGTGGTGTTAAGGAAACGCCATATTGCCATTGATGTTGGGTGACAGTGTAGTCAGGTTATGGAGGCGGAAAAATTGAGTAGATGGGTCAGAGAAAACACCAAATGGAGAAGAAAGTGCAAAAGTTACAGGAAACAGGTAAGGGGCTTCCTGAAGAAATACGAGGGTAAAGAATCGGAGGGGAGGGGGAAATAATAATAATGATAATAAAAATAACAATAATGATTAAGATGAAGGGGAGAACAAAGAAACAATATAGAAAGATAGAATAAAATAAGTGCAACTAGAGTAGGAACAAGGAAGAGAAAGGAAGAAGGCGGCGGCACTGTGTTGTAAGGAATTAGAGTCAGTTGAGACCGGGTTCATGGTTGGCGGAAAGAATAGAGATGTACGTCTGCTCCCTTCCCTTTCTTACTGTGACAGGTGAGTCAGGGTTCAGGATTCTGACTTGAAAGGTTTCGTCAAAGGTGCAGCCGTGGTAAAAAATGTATTCGGATGTGGGGAGGTGCGGAAGTTAAGATTTGGAGGAGAGGCGATGGTTGTTGATTCGGAATGTTTTCGCCAACGTAGAAGGCGGAACATAGGTTACAGAGTAGGGAGTAGGAGATAATCGAGGTTGGAAGATATGCAGCTAACGGAGTGTCTGAAAGAGTACGTCTTGTGAGTGACAGGATGTACGAAGGAAAGACTGGGATCAAAAATAGGACAGGTTTTGCAGCGGGGTCTATTGCACTTGCTATGTTTGTGGGGAGGGTGCGGGATTGGTCTAGTTCTGGCGAGAATTGTGTTGAAACTCGAAGATCTGCGGTATGTAAGTATCCTTTTTTCTACCTTGTTTACCATCTTTTATATATATATATTGCAGAAACCGAAAATTATAATATATATTACTTACGTAGTATCTTGACGAAAATCACATTCACAAATACCCACTTAAAGTCGCTTATAATTTTCGGCTTCTGTAGTCTTCAGTTTTAGACAAGAAAAGAGTTAACTGAACACACGTGGACAATTGAGAGAGATAAAAAAAAAAAAGGCGTGGGACGTTACATCAAAATCAATTGATGACGTTTTGCGCGTGCACAAGAACTGATGGGAAACGGGATTTAGAAATGGTATTTTGTGTTGAAAATTGAGCTAGGTACAATAAATAATAATAACTGGGACTCAATATAGAAACCGCAATCGGAGAAAGTGGCAAACAGTACAGAACACGCAACCAGAAAAATGTGGGATATAGTTGAGAAAAGGCAGCTAGTAAAAGTGTGGTACTTTCTCTGACTGCGTTTTCTAATTAAATCCCATTTTTTCTGGGTGCCTTTTCTAAACTATATCCCACTTTTTTCTAGCTGCGTTTTCTATACTGTAACCTACTTTCTCCGACTGCGGTTTCTATACCGAATTCCACTTTCCTGACTCCGTTTCTTTTACTGAGTCCCAGTTATTTTTATTATTATTTATTGTACACAGCTCAATTTTCAACACAAAACACCATTTCCAAAACTCGTTTCCGATCAGTACTTGCGCACGACTATTTTTGATGTGGATGTTCGCAATTTTGTTTTTCTATTTCTTTCAATTGTCCACGTGTGTTCAGTGAACACTTTTCTTATCTATAACTGAAGATGGCAGAAGCTGAAAATTATAAGTGACTTTATAGTGTTAAGTGTGTAATTTTGTACGTGATCTTCGTCAAGATAGTAGGTAAGTACAATTCCTTTCCTCCCTATTCAAATTTTACCTATTATATTGCCTGTCCGGCCTTCTTCTTCTATATACTTTATTAAAGAAAAACACAGCTTTCTGACAAGAAAAGGTAGAAATAAACTTTACTTATATAGTAGAATACTAAGACAGGCGTACAGGAACTTCACAAACACAATAGAAGAGCTGCAACGTTTCGCAAAAGCGTTTTCACATGGTAGGAGAGAAAATGGGCAGAGCGAACTGACAGGACTAGTGCACAGGAGACGCCATGGTGCCAACTGCTGCTGGGTAAGAGTGTGGCCAAGTTATGGAGCCGGGAAAATTACTAGATGGATGGAGAAAACACTAAAAGAAGAAGGAGGTTCGGAGGTTGCCAGGAGTAGGTAAGGGGTTTCGAAAAGGGTAAAGAAACAAAGGGCAGGAAATAATAATAAAGATGAAGGGGAGAATAAAGAAACAATGTAGAAAAATAGGATGAAAGTGTAATTAGAGGCGGAACGAAGAAGAGAATGGAAGAAGAAGAAACTGCGCTGCAGGGAGTTACATGCAGTTGAGGCCGGGTTCATGGTTGGCGGAAAGGATAGAGATGTACGTCTGCTCCCATCTCTTTCTAACTTTGGCAGGTGAGTCAGGGTTCTGAATTTTCAGGATACTGACTCGAAAGGTTTCGTCAAGAGTGCAGCCGTGATAAGAAGTGTGTTCAGGTATGGGCAGGTGCGGAAGTTGTGATTTGGAGGAGTAGCGATGGTTGTTGATGCGGATAGGTTACAGAGTAGGAGATAAATGAGGCTGGAAGATATGCAACTGCCAGAATGTCGGAAGGAGTACCTCTTGTAACTGACAAGATATTCAAAGGTCAGACTGGGATCAAAAATAGGACAGGTTCTGCAGCGGGGTCTATTGCAGGTGCTATGTTTGCGGGGGAAGGGGCGGGATTGGTTCAGTTCTGGTGAGAATCGTGTTGAGATTTGGAGGTTCGCGGTAGACTATTTTGGGGCACAGTGGGAAAACTCTTTGTCTCAGGTGACGCAGTGAGTATGGGGTGCGCCAGTTTGAGGAGCTTTTAGAGAGCCTGAAGGCTGGTACTGGATGTGAGGTGTGGGGTGTAGGGTGAGAAGATTGGGAGCGGAGGGTGCTTCGCGGGGAGGTCGGTTGGAGTTGGTCATTTTTGGCATGGTCCAGTTGTCTACGGATGAAGTGTTTGAGATATCCACGGTCAGCGAGAGCTGAGGAGAGGGTACTGAAATAATTTTGGAGTAGGTCATCAGCGGAACAGATGCGGGAACCCCGGACAGCAAGAGCGTATGGAAGAGAGTGTTTGGTATGGTATGGATGGTAGCTGTTGAAATGGAGATACTGCATACTGTTGGTAGGTTTGTTGTGAACGTCTGTCTCAAGTCGATTGTTCTTGAGCCAGACATCCACATCAAGGAAAGTTACGTGTTCCCTGGAGGACCAAATGCATTTGACGGGAAAGGCGCAGTTGAGGTTTTGCAGAAATGTTTCCAGTGACTCTTGCCCGTGGTTCCAGATCAAGAAAATATAGTCCATATAGCGAAGCCAGGTGAAAGGTTTGAGAGGTGTGGAGTCGAGATGTTGGGTCTACAGGTGTCCCATGAAAAGGTTCGCGTAGGAAGGGGCCATACATATATTTGTTTCTTTGTGGGTTCCTAAAGATATCAGAAGCAGTGTTGAAAAAAAAAAAAAAAAAATCCCTTATTTCCAGGTTTCGAAAATTCCCGGACGTCAGGTCGCCACGCCGACTGGAAATATGAGTGTGGCACCTGCCAGTAAATATACTTTAAGGCCAAAACATGTAGGCCTATGCATCAGATTTTATTTGTATTATTGTGGCGCACGGTTTTCAGAAGAAAATTTTTCGAGCCCTTATTTCTAATATTCAGTGGCATAAGAACATATTATATTAAATTTTCCCACGTAGGGGGAAATTATTCCCGCTCTTAAGAAAACCTTACTTTACAACATTTCTCTTCAAGTGTCTATTTCTAGTACACTGTCCATTACTGGTATGTTTATCTCAAATGACAAAACAATAAACAAGAAAAAAAATATATTACGTTGCTCCCACTTTTCCGTGATTATTTCATTAAGCCTACAATCTATCAGTAGGTTACACCAGGACTCCCACACCCTGGAAAACTTTTGAATTTTTGTTGGTTCTGGAACTTTTTAATTGAGATTTCTTGAATTGTAAAATTTGTTTCCTTCGAGAAATAGCGAAAATACAGGAATAAGGTAAATAAGCTATGCGACATGCTTACTGTCATAGAACATGACGCAGATATTGCTTTATAAAGAGAAGCATATGAGTTAGGGGTACTAGCAGAGAAGAAATTTGATTTCAATCTTCTTACAAAGTCGAATATTCTGCGAAAATGTGCTGAGAAGCAAAGGGAAAAATCGCTACCTTTGGACGAGAAGCTTGCTCAATTGCAAAATGAAGTAAATGTGCTCTAAATGCAGAATTTCTATTGTAGGTCTTGCATTTTTCTTATAATTGAGCCAGTCTGTTTTTTTTTTCTGGCAGAAGTGTTATCCATGTCTGCATTTAATTCTTTTTGTATTGAAATTGTAAAGTAAATAGTAAATGTGGATTTGTTCCTTTGAAAACTACAAAAAGGACTGTGGGTGGCTGTAAAGCGAATGGAGAGGCCATTTGTAAAAGTTATTTTTGTATAAATGTTTTCCTAGTTATAATCACTAACTTTAATTAAGTATTTTCAATGTGTATCTATGGTAAGAAGTTAAATACTCGTTGAAAAGTCCTGGATTTTAAATTGGATAAAAGTGTGGGAACTATAAACAAGTATTTCTCATATGCTTATAGTCTTTCATATCCAGTGTTCGAAATAAATGGCGGTATATTTTGGAAGTAATAACATCGGCTCTACCACTTTACATCTTTAAAGGTAGTGTTTTCAGTGGTTAAAGCGAAACGGAACTGCGTTGCGGTTAGGAATATAGAACTGGAATGGTGTTCTCGCGAGAATAAATAATTTTTTATCTGATATTAAATGTAGCGTAGCCACGCAACACATCGAATAATCAAAATTAAAAGCAACTTAAAGTCTACTTCTCCTTCCTTACTTTCGGTGTGAAAAAAATATCAAGAAAATTATGTTATCTACAGGTTTTGTGGAAAACCTTGCCCTTACGTGTGACACTTGGGAGGAAGTGAAAAACGTATTGTAGCAATCATCCCTTCCTGAAGCTCGCAGATTAATACTGCTAGAATGACGAGCGTGAAAACATATCCTGGATCACTATACCAATCTGCTGTCTCTGCCACTCAGACTGTGATCTTCGAAGGAGTAGTAGATAAGATCACAATAAATCCGAGCACCTTTATTCAAGCTCTAGTGGTTCGACTTCAACGAAGACTGCATGCCATGACCGGGGTTCGAGCCAGAACAGCGGAAATAGTACTAGTAACAACTACTAATAATTATTGCGATTTGCGGAATAAAGGCGCGTATAGAAATCCTACAAGGAATTGGAATATTTTTGTCAATAACTACCATTTCGGTAAGAACTCTCATCCATCTTAAATATTGAATGTTTTTCAATGTTTTGGGGGTCGTGGCCCGACAAAGTCGTATTGAAAGGTCAAAGGCTAAGTTGATAAAATAATATTTTGTATAGCTGTTTGATAAAACCATACTCGTGTAAAACAGTAGGCTCGGCGAGGCCCGGTAGGAGGATCACCAGTGCTCGCAATGGAGTCCCGGCCCGGCGATTTAAAAAATACTAGTAAATTATGCAAGTAAAGGTATGGTTGTAGAAGAAGACAATTTCTTGACAATAGTAAGGAAGAGAAATCATGTGCTTACACGAGAAAGAAGCGCAATATCGAAATTAACGGAGAGGGTTTTATCTTCCCTAGAAGAACCTGCCACTTTTCATAGTACACTAATGATGTTAATGGTGAAAATACATTAAAGACAGCCGTGCGCTGAATTTGGATTAGATACAGGGCGTAAAGGAGCATTAGGGAGGTTCTGGGTTTGGTACCAGCGACTAACTCTCCTGACTGAGGTTTTACGGGGATTTTTTAGTCACAATAGATAAATGCGGGATGGTACCTTTAACTTAGATCCTGGTCGACTCCTTCCCGCATCCTTTTCCCAACCCTATCCTGGCTTAGCCGTAGATGCATAAAGGCCATAAATAAATTCAAATTCAAATGGTCGTAATGGATTTTAGTTCTTTCTTTTTACCTTTAGGTTCTAAATAAAACACCACAGAAAAGCACGAATAAAGATGGTGTGAAGCCAGGCGCTATCTGGGATCCGATACTCACGAGCTTCACAGTGTCCTCTGGTGAAAAATTGCAAGTCCAGTCCATCACTATTGAGGTTGAATTTAGACAGTGAAATTCGATAAGGACCTAGGAATCTTTGATCAGTCAGTTTATAAACACGGTTAGTTCTCTTGACTTTTGTAACTTCTTAGGCATCCTACGGGATTTTGGCCGGCCTAGAAGGATGCCTTCTCTTATGGATCAATCACTTACACAAGCTAATAAACGCTTCTGTCGTTGAGAAAGATCATTTTAACATTTTGTAGAATGGTCCACAGGTTGCTGTTATGGAATAGGCCTTCACCGCCCTAGGTCTACATTGCACCGAGAGAAGAAACTCCAAATTTTGGAGGTTTCTTGTAGCGGATTTTCTTCCAAGGCGATGACCCCCTTCCGCTATTCCCCTTAGTGCGATATAATCGACCCAGGGTGCACCGATGATAAAACGTTCTGAGTTGGTAGTGAGGGAAACCTCGTAGCTCGTTTTGGTGACCTATCACAAGAAATAGGACATCAACGAAACCACAAAGTACTCTCGCTGCCAATTCAACATGTCGATTAGGAAGGGGTGCTGTTTCGAACATTATATAACATTTCTTAGCAACGACTTAAGACTAAATCGTGTAAGTGAAACCATTATTAAATTATAACCGTGACAGACAAAGTATTACTACAAGGCAAAATTAACAATAACAATTTGCTTTGTCTGTTTTATTTCTCATTATAAAATAAGTTATTTCGCCTTATTAAATAATATTCTGTAAGCAATTGAACAGCTTCACACATAACCCAGTAAATAAATATTTTGAATCGGAAGAAGTTAGGGTAAAGGTGAATTTTACCCCATTGATAGACTACTACCAGACTTTTTACAAAAGTCACCAAAAATCCCCCTGGAGCTTCCGCCCCCAGCCCCCCTTCCTCAAAGGTTCAAAATGACAATATTTACGGCACAGCCATGATCGGATCAAGTTCAACTTTTTTGTTTTGTTTTGTTTGAAATTAAATGGGCTCCACTATTGGTTCTCTTCATATTTACGTTAAACCTAATAGTTTTTGATAAATTTAAGAAAATGTGTGGAAAAAGTGAGTTTTTTACTTTGAAACTTGATTTTTGAGCTATATTTTTATATAGTACAGGGTGTTGCAGGACCCCTGGTACAAACTTCGGGAGGTGAATTCTCATATCGAAACAAGAGAGAAAGTTCATATGAACACCGCCGTATCATTCGTAGTTTCAACGCTAGAGGGCTTCAAAGACGTCGAAAACTATTACAAAGCGATTGATTTCAAACTCTTAATTGCTGTAGAGCTGGCGGCTTGTCGTTTCGTCGAAGAAATCAGACCTGCTCGTTCAGAAAATGTACATGTCAGAAGTGAGGTAAAAGTGCGCGAGGGATTCCCTAAGAATTGAACAGCGAATGTGGGTCGAACAGATGTAGAGGATAACATCCTACCAGAGAACAATACTCCCTCCTAACATCCCCTATTATTCTTTATCCTCTTATTCTTTCAGGAAGTCCCTTACCTGCTCCTAGTTACTTCGCATTTTCTTCTCCATTTGGTGTTTTCTCCGACCCATCTAGTCATTTTCCCGCCTTCATAACCTGGCCAGACCATTAGCCAGCATCAGTTGACAAATGGCGTCTCCTTAACACACTAATCCCGCACCTGTCCGCTCTGTCGATTTTCTATGTGAAAACGCTTTTGCGAGAAGTAGCAGCTTTTCTGTTACGTTTGTGAAGTTCGTGTACTCCTGTCTCAAGGTTCTAATATATAAGTATCCTTTTTTCTACCTTTGTTTACCATCTCATATATATATAAAAAGGTAAATTTAAGACAAATGAAGGAGAAAAAAGGGCAATACTTACAGCTTAAATTGCTCTCCCGGCTTTCCTTTGTACTAGTTTTATATATATATATATATATATATACTCACCTAGGTATATACATAGATAGATAGATAGATATAGATATACAGGGGGATTCACGAAATACGTAATAGGGCCTTAACTCAGCTCCTAGTGCACAGAAATCTTTGAAACCAAAAATGATAATACCGAAGTGTATGTGCCGAATCACGTGGTAATGCTTTTGAAATCAGGGGTGTATCGGGAATACCTCTACGGGGGTACAACTTCAAAATTTTAAATGGCAACAGGGGTTGATTTTGCCCCCACTGAATCAATCGCAAAATTTTGAATAACTTTTAGAGGAAACATATTTCGATAGCTCATAGCATTTGACAGCTAGAAAAACTAATTGGTGGTCGAAAGTAACATAGTGTAGAGGGTTTTCGGGACTTTTGGATGCTGTAGCTCAAAAAGAAAAGCAAATAAGGGTTCAATACTAAAGTGAAATACTAAATGGGATATGCGGAATGCGAAACCATGTTAATTTCGACTACCAATTAGTTCTTCTAGCTGCCAAAGGATATGAGTTATGGAAATACGTTTCCTTTGAAAGTTGTTCAAAACTTAGCGATTGTTTCAATGGGGGCAAAATCAACCTCTGTTGCCATTTAAAATTTTGAAGTTGCACCCCCGTAGAGGTATTCTCGAGACGTCCCTGATTTCAGAAGAAGCATTAAATTACCACGTGATTCGGCACATTCACTTCGGTAAACATTTTTTGTTCCAAAGATTTCTGTGCACTAGGAGCTGAATTAAGGCCCTGTTACGGATTTCGTGAATCACCCTGTGTACAGCACCCTGTATATTCGTTATATATATACGAGTATAAAGGTAAATTTATGATAAGAAGGAAGGGTACTTACAGCTTATTGTTCCATAGACGAACCTACACATAATCACTAATATATAACGAGTACTTGAGATATTTCGGTGTTAATACCGTAGACTTGCTGTAGAGGAGGATAGACGCACACACGTGGATAGAACAAAAGACTAGGACGACAGTAGCGACACGTAGCGGACGGCGCATCATTTGGAGAACAGTTGACTGCTGTATGGCGCGTGCAACAATTGACAATTGTACAGCGTGTAAGTCCGGGATAGGATTGTGGAAGGAAAAGTGTTGAAAATGCACAGAAAACGAGTTAAAGCTATTGAAGGTTAAGTTCAGGATATATTTTCGCGCTTAAACCATGAATAAAGGCGTCCACCCACAGATGGCGTGTTGAGGTGCTGGTCGTAGGGGGTAAAATGTGGATTATGGCAACCAGGAAAGATACATCAAAATTGGTGCTGTGGGACTCGGTGGGTAAAGAACCTGGGGTATCCGGTTTGTTGATGGTACATAAGTGGCTATGGTTATTAATACGAAAGGTCAGAGGACCGCCTGTTTCCCCCACATAAAAGGCGCCACAGAACTTGCACGTTAGAATGTATATAACATTAGAGGTATGGCATGTACCTTTGCGATTTAGGGTGTACCGGCCAGTAGCAGTATTGATAGTGACCATCGGAGAAGTGATGAAAATGGAGCAGGTCTTACATGTGGGTCTCATGTGTACAGGAAGACAGCGAAGGGCACATGTTCACAACGTACACGATTGAAGAGACAGTGGCGACACGTAGCGGACGATGCATGGAACAATAACAACTGTATAGCGTGAAAGTATAGGGTGGGATCGTGGATGAAAATATGTTAAAAATGCAGAGGAAACGGGAAGTTATTGAATGTTAAGACCAGGATATATTTTCGCGCTTACACCATGAATAAGGGTATTCTCCCACAGACGGCGTGTTGGTCGTAGGGGGTAAAATGTGGGTTATAACAACCAGGAAAGGTCCATCAAAATTGGTATTGTGGGACTCGGTGTACATGGAAACTGGGGTATCCGGTTTGTTGACAATACAGAACTGACGATGGTTGTTAATACGAATGTTGAGAGTACAAACTGTGTCCCCCTGATAAAAGGTATCACAAAACTTGCAGGTTAGGATGTATATAACTTTAGGGGTGTGGTATGTACCCTTGGGATTGAGGGTGTATCGGCCATTAGCAGTATTGGTAGTGATTGTGGGAGAAGTGATGAAAATGGAGCAGACCTTACATCTGTGTCTCTGGCATGTATGGGCGCCGGTTTGGAATGGTGGCAAGGTGGGATTCGTACGGACAAGATGTTTCTAAGAGTAGATGAATGTTGAAAAACTAATCTATGTGTGGTGTGGAATATTGATCTTGTGTTTGAGCCAGATTGGAGGATGTGGAAATAAATTAGAGTTAATTATTCATTACCATACGAATTATTGTAGAAATTAATTATAGACGCGGTTTAGGCGATTTTGTGATAACGACATGTTTGTACACTGCTGCTGCTAGTCAAGGCAAAGATGCCTTCCTCATCTGATGAAAAAGGCACAAAAACAAAGGAAAGATAATTAAGAAAAGACGGCTGGATGAATTGTGAGAGAGAAAGCATCTTTCCTTGGAAACAGTACGTGTCCTTAGAGCGCGAAGGTTCTGTGTTCAGTATTGTATATTTTATAGGAAAGCGAAAACAAATTCAGCATGTTCCGGAAAATCTATGTAGGAACAAAATCACACTCTGATTTTGTGGCTAACTGTATGCTAGTTTTATCTCCTCTTAGCTCAGTCGAAAGAGTACGTACTGAACATTACATATAATGCAAAAAACTAAATTTCGACAAAAACTAGACATAGAACCTGTTCATTCTAAGGACTCGAGTAGCATCATCGCTTAGTCAGATAGTTTCGAAACTAAAAAAAAAAAGTTTAATATTAAACTTATTAATTCCAAACTAAACAGTGCTGTGCAAATGTGCATAAATAAATTGAGTGCGTTGTGTACAAATAAGAACCTGCGGACAGGAGTAGTTTTAAATACTGTTTTTTTTTTCTAAGTACAGTTCATATTGATCGGTATATATACCATTGTGTAATGCAGTCTGTATTTAATATGTATATCTTGATAAAACTTTAGTAAGGGTAACTAAGGCGTCTATTACTCTTCAGTGTTGCAGACTACAAAAGTAATGGAAGTAGATACATAATAATAATAAATGCAACAATATAGAGAAGACGTTATCAGTTTTGTATTTTCTCTTTGTTTGTTTGTTTGTTTGCGTGTGTTTGAAAACAGATCGAAGTTGATTGTCGAAGTAGCCCTTGAGAACAAAAAATAAGTCCTGGAAAAGGTCTTTGAAAATACTTGAATTTTGTCATTCGAAAAGCTTGGGAACCATGTGATAGTAAATAATTATTTCATGAAGCTATGTTATCAAGTAGTATATATCTACAAGCAGGAACAGGACTTCTTGAGGTAAATACTTATAAATGGGGGAGAATTTCTGTAAATAATGAAGTACTGTATTCATATTATCCTTCCAAGATTTATATTTTATCAAATATGGTTGCCAATCACATGAATTTGAGATCCGCGTAATACTTACTTTAGCTTTTCGTAGGAACAACTTTTGTTATTTCTTCTTCTATTCTCATGTTTCATTTGTATTTTAGTATAATCATTGCTTCATTTCAGTTTAGGAACATGTACAAGGTAGATGTTTACTTAATGGCATTTCTTTAAAATTTATTAATACTAATTTGATATGTCCCGAAAATTTTAAAATTGTAGCGCATGTGTAATTTCCCGAAATTTTTGGAAGTTAGGTTTATCCGGTAGGCAAAAGATGGAAGGGTAAATACGGGCTGGAATGGAGCCCAAGCTTTGGGTAGATTTCCCTTATCTATATTTAATTCTGGAGTTCGAGTAATTATGAAGCACATTTTCATGAACGTTCGATCTATATTATTTGTGAAATATGGGTTATTCTTGCCGATGTTATCTAATGTTCCTCCATTTGTAAATTTTTGAAAAAAAAAAAAAAACCTAAATTCCTCGTATTAGCGTTCTAATTCTTACTGTTAGGGAACTTTTGTTCATTTGTTCATGCCTGTGAACCTATTTCCACTTCCACAGTTAACTTTCTAAGCTCCTGACTTTTGAGTGGTATCTGTAAAATAACTTTTCTATCCTGTATGTGATTTTTAGTGTGTTTTGGTGTACATTTGTTTTTATATCTGGATATATCCATATGGCCATAGCTTATATATTTGTAAATGAGCAATGTACTGTTTTTACTGTTCTCGGTATTGGTGTAATGCCGTATTTGTTAAAAACATTTTAACTGTTGTGTTTCTCGTGGAATGTTGAGTAACTTGACATACTTAATATAGTTGAGTTTTTTATTTTTGAACTGTTGAATGTGGGGTGTGCTGAACTGAGCAATTTTTCAAGTTCATTTTTACTGTAACAGTTTTTTTCTCAGAGCAGGACGTTTGGGCGCAAAACGGTATACCTAAATAAGGTTATAGTGTATTTCATAACTAGAGCCCGCATGTTTAGGCACTAAAAACGTGAAAATAGGCACTAAAATCACAAAATAGGCACTAGAAATTTGGAATAAAGTCAAGAAATGTAACTGTACTTGTAAAACTTCCACAAATAATTCGACAAAATCTGGACTAACACCTTGAACACAGCAAAGTTTCTGCACATCACGCAGAACTTTTCTCTACCGGTTGAAAAGAAATGGAAAAAGGAACCATTTGTAGAAAGTTGTTTCAGATTTAATAAAAAATAGGCATTTATAGACATTATACATTAAAATAGGCAGAATAGGCAAAATAAAATTTGCTGTAGGCAGACTATGACACCCCAAAATTAACTTCTGTCAAGCTAACTTTATAAAATCTCTGACGCAAAGGAATAGGCATTTTGCATATTCATAATTTCATTGCTATTCGTACATTACATTACTGCCCATTACTACCTATTTGCAACAGAGATATTGGAGAGGAATCAACAGTGAAACAAGAACTAAACAATGAAATCTAATATAGATATTGAATAATTTCTTTTGTCTTATGTTATATTCACTACTACATTATCATTCCATGACTGAATTATGGGCCAAACCCCACAAGTATTTTATTTCGTGGCGCCAATCGTCTTGTTGCTTTAGAGATATTATAAAGATAACTTAACAGAAGTTTATTTTGGGGTGTAATAGTCTGCCCTACACCAAATTTTACTTCGCCTATTATGCCTATTTCAATTATAAATGCGTTTTTTTTTTTTTTTTTTTTTTTTTTATGAACTGAAATAACTTTCTACAAATAGTTCCTTTTCCATTTCTTTTCAACCGCTAGAGACAAGTTCTACGTGGTGTGCAGAAACTTTGCTGTGTTCAAGGTGTTAGTCTAGTTTTTGCCAAATGATTTTTGGAGGTTTTACAAGTTCAGTTGCATTTTTTGAACTATTCAAAATTTCTAGTGCCTATTTTTGTGACTTCACTGTCTGTTTTCATGTTTTTTAGTGCCTAAACATCCGGGCTCAAGTTATGAGATACATTATAACGTATGTAGGTAGGCTAACCTATTTGGATAAACAGTTTTGCGACCAAACGTCATGCGTCCAAACGGCCTTGCGCCCAAACTTCATGCGTCCAAACGGCCTTGCGCCCAAATGTTTCGCGCCCAAACAGTTTTGAACTTGATTCAGTTCACTGAATATTTTGCATAGCAGAGAGCATGCAACACGTTTATATGCTGTATGCTATAAATGCAGAAACTGAACAGTTGTATGAATTTTGTACTGAAAATTTTCAGCTTTAAAGAGTTTTCTGTATCTTCCTCATAACGTCAGCAACTAAAACTTGAATGGAAAGTATATTTTTTACTATACTTTATTAAATGGGCCAGGAATAGCCAAACTTCTTGAATATAAAATTAGTATCCTTCTCTAGTCAGACCGACTTTTCGTTTAACGTACTAATAATACAATCAGTCTGAAATAGTCTGATAAGGGCTAAATGTTTAAAGCTGTTTATGTAATTTTCTATGCATTTATTTACAGTATTTATGTTTCAGTCTTTGTTAGTGGAGGTCCACAGTGCCAGCGACCAAAGTATTGTTCCTGCTCCAGGAGATATAGTTACAGCCAGAGTAAGTGTTTGAACATTGTCTTTTCTAGATATTTTCAAAACATACTTAAAATCACGATCTTGGTAAGGACATAAAACATTTTAACGGAATACGTTCCTTGTTCCATTTGCGTAAACTATCCTGAACCCTGGGTAAACTTTGTAATGGAAAAATTCATTACTGTATTTATAATTATTTAATATTCTATTATGGGTAAATGAGTATTACATGTAAATGTAATAGAGTTATAAATATTTTGTGTTGGATGTATGTTTCGTGCATGTATAACGTCATGTTTTCTTTTTTCATGGTTTCATAGACAAAGGTTTTTGGTAGGTATGGAATTTTCCGTAGTTAATTTACCCGGGTTCAGTTATGATCGCTTTTAAAGTATATAAAAACTTTCGTATACTGTTCTTCCTTTAGTGGATTTTTTTCTCTCTCTGTCTCTCCCAATATTACTACATCTGCGATGGTGTGAGAGGAAGGTTCAAACAGTGAAAAAAGACCTGAAACAGGAGTTCCATGTTTTGCATCCCTTATGTGTTCGATGACTCAGATCTTAAGGTTTCTTCTCGTCATGAAAACATACTTCTCGCCACATTGGCATATAATTTGGTATACTCCGCTCCACACATCTCTTGGAACAAAGTAACTTCTATATTGGGTGAAATTTTTGTCCAGTGTCTTGGGTGTAATTATTGTAGGACAAGTATTGTTATCTTTATATATCGTCTTCAGTCTATCAGCAATGGGTTGATGCAGAGGGATGCATATCCAAGTGTTTTTGTTTGCGTGGTATATTTTTAGGAGTAGTTTTATTACGATATTTGAGTTTAGATTTTCGGTACCAATCTATCTTTGTCGATTTGTGAAAAACATTTTTGTCCTTGGCGAATAATCAATTTAATCCATCGGCCTGTACTATACATATGTTAAATGCGCGTAAATAGAAATTAGACCACACAATATATTTAAGTTTTATGGGATGGCGCAATTTTTTATGTACATTTTATTCTCCAGTTGTCGGTTTATGATAAACCCTTATTTGGAATTTGTTATTAAGACTACGCGTTTACAAATCCACAAAGTTTATAATAAAGGTAAAAAGGTTCCATGTGCGATGTGAAAGTAGTACTCCACATATTCTTGCTCTATGTCACTAGGTGAGGGAGGATGGTCAGTCTCACGCTCGACCGCCTTTACTTCGCAAAGTATCCAGAAGTACCAAGGACACTCTGGTACTCAATTTTTTTTTAGGAGGTTTGAGTTCACCTCAGAGCACCAGGCGTGCGAGCACTGAAGAAAAGTCTCCAGCATCCTGTCTAGGATTTGAGCGCACGACTCCCGATTCGTATTCAGACGCGCTACCGCCTGTGCAACAGCGACTCCAAAAGTTTGTAATACCTTCAGATTCATTCCTTGGTGAAACGGGTTCTGGGATGGATATTATTAAGTTTATCTAAAAGTAAATCTAATTGGGATTCATATCTGTAAAGAATTAAAGTATCATAGACATACTTGAAATATCTGATTTGTTTGAGTGGAAGAAGTTTGAGTATTTCAGTTTCAAAATGGTCCGTAGGCTTATCTGCCAATATTGGTGAAAAGTGACTGCTTATTGCCAAACCGTTGCGTTACTTGTAAAATTATCCTTCGAATTGAAATACATTGTTATGCAGACAAAACTGAAGTAAATTGGTTATTTCGTCCATTCCGATGACTATGTTTGTAGTTTTTTGTACAAATGGTTTCATGCATGTTATAGTCAAATATATGTCTTTAGAATGAAACATGAGCTCTATATCTACGGAGGCCATTTTTATGTGATAAGCATTGACAAGTGAAGATGTCTGTCATTTTACTTTGGTGGAGTTGAACACGGTGTATTTGAACCTATACCAAAATAACTGGCTAGCCATTTAGCAAGATCGACGGTTGGGTGTTGTTGTTCTGAAATAAATGGAAAGGGCATACTATTAATGCATTTGGTGCATTTTGGTTAGAATAATCAGTATGTTAGGGATATGCCACTGTTGTTGTTTTTGTAGTGATGATCAAATGGATGGTGATTAGCAATAGTGGTTCAAGCTTCAGCACTCAAATATTGAGATAATTGCCCCTTCAGTGCTCCAGAAAGGTCTATTTTAGTTTGGCAGAAATGATCCATGCAACAGCTGCAGGGTGTTACCAGCTAGCGGCAGTGAAACCAAGTGCCATTTCCATATAACATATTTCCATTTTAGCAAATTTCATCCAGTTATCTTAGTTCGCGATTTTGACCCTTGGATCATTATGGCTAATCGCTGTCCAAATAATTGTGAATGTTTTATTAATTGAGGAGTGTATTGAAGTTCTATATATATATATAAAAGGTAAATTTATGATAAAAAAGTAAGGAAGATACTTACAGCGTATATGTTCCGTAGAAAAATAAACACACACGTACACAACACTAATTTTCACATAGTTTTTTGCAATATTTCAATATTAATATCGTAGAGGAAGAGAGACGCACACATGTGGATAGAACAAAAGACTATTTCAACTCGTGGTCCAACTCAACTTCCGCACCTTCCCATACCCGAGCGAATTCGAATATTTTCCTTCTTTCTTTATTGGTGGAATGAAGAAAGTGGGAAAAACTGTCCTAGTCTTTTGTTCTATTCACGTGTGTGCGTGTCTCGTTCTCTACAGCAAGTCTACAATATTAATATTGGAATATTACAAAAAACTATGTGAAAATTGGTGTTGTGTACGTATGTGTGTTTATTTTTCTACGGAACATATACGCTGTAAGTATCTTCCTTACTTTTTATCATAAATTTACCTTAAATTGCCCTTCCGGCTTTCTTCTGTATTAGTGATTATTAGTTCATTAGTTAAATTCTCTTAAAAGGTTGTTCAAATAATTCTTGCTTTTAGCCTTTTACTTACTTTTACTGGTAAGAAAAATTGTATGGACACTCAATCCTGAAAACGTTTTGCATGCTTGGCTCCGGTATACAATCTGTGGCTCTTTCGATAGAACAGATGAAATCAGTAATAGGATAGGTTTGATGTGAAAGAACCACGAGCGATAAAAGCTTTTGTGCTACCTGTACTTGCGTTAGATTCTCGATTATGTGATCTATGTCGGAATTGTGATGGGTATCTTCTGTCCATGAACCTCCCACATTATATATTTTCTTTAATCTAATGATTTTAATTCTGTATGTAGCTATACAAGGTCACTTATCTCAAATAGTGACATTTTGTGCGTGTAGCGGTAAACATTTTGTTAGCTGAAATCTCATATCGTAAGCCTGTGTAGTGTGTTTATCGGCGAATTTATGCTTTTCTTTTAACTAAACTGCGAAATTATCTGCTTTCTGTAATCGTGATTACTCTCTGAATTGACGGGTGTATTCCATCCGAAAAACTTTGGATTGGATACAAGATTCAAAAATAAAATACCCTGCTCACAAATTTCTACTTTGGTTCTCACCTTTTGAAAGTGACGAATGGCCCTTCTGGTATTAGACTCCTTAAGTCACATGTTTGATTTCGTAACGAGGAATACATGATACACTTTAGATGACCAGGTGTTCTCACCGAACAAATTTTAATGAACAATTACAAAAAACAAGAGGCGGGGGCAAAGTTCAAGAATGTTTTTGCGTTACAATACGAACGCTTCATCAGTTGGTTAATCAAAGATGGGGAAGATATGGAGTGGAGTTTATCAATTCGCATAACCTGGTCTCGAGTATGAATTCTTGGAAGTAGAAATGACAGCTGCCTACGTCGGAGGAAGAATGAAGGAATTTCCGGAAGCTGTCCGATAGAATGGATCTGTTTAAGAAGATCCGAAAGAACCTATATATAAAAGTCACTGCTGTGTGTGTGAATGGAAGGATGAATGAAATATTTAAAAGAAGGAAAGGAACATGTTGAAAAGCAATGTAATTAAATGTGTGAAGAATAAAAGAAAGATAGCAGAAGAGAAGAAACATGAGTGTGGGGTGGGGGATGGAAATAGAGTTACATTTTTAGAGTAATTCTTGCTACATTTTAGAAATCTCCTTTTGTTTAATTGTTTCATTAAATTTTCTCTTTGGCAACCTAACTTTGTTTTCACCGAATTTCAGTATGAAGGCCATAAATTGGGAAAGTTAATATGTTTGCATGTTGCGAGGAATGATGATATGTACATTAAGTTTTACAGCAAGTGAAATACCAGAAGTTAAATAATGACATTTTTTTTTGCTCTCGGAGGACTAAAATTGTAAATTAATAGTTATAGCTTAACCCTCAGTTGCGATGACGTTTTATTCACTAATTTCACGAAGCACTTTTCGGTGACCATCTTCGACAACTTTTGATTAAATGTATGCGTTTATTTGCAGAAGGAAGACAGAAATTAAAGAAGTGATATACGCGAATTTGTTAGTTTTCGTTACCGCACTACAACCTACGTTTGAAAAGTGGCCAAATCCTGTGTTTTTATTTAAATTTTATTAAAAGTTACCAAATGTATTTTGTCAAATGTTTAGTATGATTCTGTGTAAGCTATAGAATTTTATTTCTTATGTTGTGTGTAAATATGTGTATGAAATTGAAATAAATATCTTTTAAAAACATTTATGTTTTTATTAGTTTGTAATCCTAAACTGAGTTGTGTGTCGTAAGTATAAGTCGACCAGAGAATGAATAGACGTGGCAAGTTTTGGAACAACCGATGAACCATGCCAAAACAATAAAGACGCACAGATGTGTTACTACTCTTCGCCTCTCGCTTGAAGTGTTGCCATCCGACAAATGTTGTTGCTGGTTGGTTTGTATGAATTTTAAAACCAAGATATTAAAAATTACATTACAGTTACAATATATTGATTATTGAGAAGCTATATTTATTGTCGTTGTAATCCACATATGGGAAGATGATTACAGATGACTTGGGCAAGTTAAATAAAAACTCTGTTAATAAAAACTTATATGCTTGCCACTCTCTCACCCCACCTCT
>JAGDQP010013852.1:24332-34662 GCA_022664845.1 Lepisma saccharinum
CGCACTTCCCATGCAACACTTCAACAATTACGGAGATGTCGAAAAATGGCTTCATGACTGGACCACCTCAAAAGATGTACGGTTTTTCTGGGAAGGCATCGACAAATTGCCAGAGAGCTGGAGAAAATGTGTGACTAGTGATGGGCCATACGTTGAATAAAACATTTGTACGTTTCTCCCAGATTAAACATGTCTTTGTCAGAAAAAGTTAATAATTATTAGCCGGCACACCTGGTAGAATTTAAAACGCCAAGGGTGGTCGTGCCAGTATTCAACCAGAATTTTTGTAAGGATCTGTAATCTCCGTCTTCCATTTTTCTTAATTTTCTCTCCTCTAACGGAAGTGGTTTTTCTACATCTCAAAATGAAATTTTCAAGCCATATCGGTCAACGCAAATCATGAAGGCTTTCGCTTAGGAATTCCTCTCTTCGCTTTGTCAGAAGTATTTGCTGTGTGTTTTGAAATTAAGTTCTGCAGGTTCAATAAGTATTCATTTATATCACGTGCCTCCTGCATGTGTTCTGGGTAGCATAAACTCCACAGTTTTGTTGACTAGAATTTTTCTCTGTCGATTTCTAGTAGTAAACTGCTTTGGTCGTCATTCCAAATAGGTCATTATGGTGCTTTTGTTCTTGTGATGTATGGTTCAGAATGTCAGTGAACGACTTCATTGGTAGCATTTGATCACATGGGTGGTTCTACTAATCCTTTTATTTCTGACAAACTAATAAGATAGGTTTTCTTTTTGGACGTCCGCTTTTTTATCTTTGTTCTTCATTAGTTTGTCTTTTTTTGTGAGAGATCACGTAAAAATTTTGTGTATATGATTATGTCATATATTCCCTGATTTCTCTAGGTTCAGGTCACCCTTAGTTTGTTTCTTTGTGAGGAAATGTCGTATTAGTGTTAGTGATCCATTCATATTGTCATTAGGACAGCCACATATTATATATTTAGTATATTATATTCCCTAATCATTGGTTCTTTGTAACATTAACAGCGACATTTTTCGTTTCAATTAGAGTATTTTTGTTTCTTGGGCCCAACATCAAAAATAATTAGTCTGAACACAATTGCCAATTGATTGGACAGAAAATGGTCCAACATCTTTTCTCTCTTAACCGAGTTTAGCTGCATCTACCGTATTGCCCATAGCCTTCGTCGTCGACTTAAAGCAATCCTTTTCTATTAGAGTCTTACCTCTTTCTTTTTCAGGTGAGATTCCGTAAATATGCCAGATTACACCTCAAGTACAATTTGGCGGCCAGCTCCTTCTACTGTACTTGCTGCCATGCTTCTCAAGTGTCTTTTGGACTACTGCAAATATCGATCCTGTTTATAATCTAAAACGAAAGCTCTTAGCTCGATTCTTGATGTTATAACTGAACGAGAACGAGATTCCCTACTGCGCCGAATCTTTCTATCAATTCCGTAATAACCCAGTCTTCTAAATCTACTCAATTAGGTGTTTCTGCCCTGTCACTTATTCAATATCTTATCTCTTCTTCTCTCACCTCTCTGTCTTCAGCTCCTATCCCCGAAGCTCTTTGAAATTATGTTCTTTGGATACACCAGCCTGCTATTAAAGCCTTAAGTTTATGCAATGAGAGAATTCGGTGCTAATTCTGAAGTTTGTTTGTGACAATCCTGAGTTCTCCACCCCTCTCTCTCCCATGGTCACGATCTGCATATTATTGAATTTCACCTTGGTGCCCTTGTTACAAACTACCTGTGTGTGTATATGTGTATGTATGAGAAGTAAAATGGATTGCACACTCCCGAGAGGCCTCGTTTCGTCACAATGGTGAAGTGATTTTAACAGAGTCAAGGCGATATAAACTGTATCTCGCATCCTGTTCAGTTTTTTCACTACATCTAAGTTTACAAGTGATGTGTATGTGTGTGTTTGCTTCACTACAGCAAGACACTTAATCAAATCCATTGTGTGCAAACTATGTGTAAAATAGCAGACACATATCTTTTGTGACAATCGTACTATATCAATGTACAGTATGTGTTCAAGTGTTTTTTTTTTTTTTTGTCTTTTACGGACTTTTACGCTCACCCAGTCAGCACAACGCCTTGGACCCTTTCTCTCTGCTCGCAGGAAATCAGCAACGTTCATATGCTACACAAGGAACATTTTCCTCCTTACTTCGCAGTGATGCTTAATGTATGTTTGATCTTCAGTTTGCTTAAGAGCTTCAGGAATTTGATTCTTAAAAGCATCTCTAAGAAGGAAACGTGGAGGCAAACATCGTAGAAGATTGTTTATTAGGAAGTCCGACTCTCGTACGTGGCAGACGTTGCGAATGATCACAATTATTAGCTAATTGGCACTCGACTTATTTAGAAATTTGAGTTATTCTACAGGGTGGACCTCATAAATGCAACACGGCTTCCCCTCGATGAGTTGAATAACGATTTGTTGTTCTGAACGTGATGACCCGGGCACAACGATGGTGAATGTCGTTTAGCGCACTTTTAATACTTACGAGAAGTACGACTTGTCATCTTATCATTAGTTTCCACGTATATGATGAGTCAAAAGTAGTGGCCACCAGAATAAATTCTTAACAAAAAGAGGTACAAGCGAGAAACTTTGTTTAAGATTTAGATGAGCAAGGGAAAACGTTTTGGTCAGATGATGGTGTCTGTCGGTCATACTGGAGACAGTCATCTTGGATTCAACTCAAAACTCTTAAATAGAAACGGGATAGAATGGGGATCATGAAATATAATTTTAGGGTAGATGGGTGACGTCAATTTTTCAGTGTGTTACAAGATGTTCGTTAGTAATGAGTTTTGAGTCAAACGATAAGTTACATCAAAATAATTCAAATTGAAACTTTTGTTGTTAAAGCCCAATTTTACAGTATAGCAGATCCAGTTTCACATGATACCCTGACTTTTGTTGTGAACCAAATCAAGCTTTAATTCTTTCCGCCAATTAACATGAATAAGGTGGTACATGTCTGGTATGATCTATGGGTATAATTCATGGATCTTTACACGTCTTAGCTTGGGGTGGCGTATTTCATGAATTTTGCACTGATGTACTACAGCTTTCAGGTGCTCCACGGGTAAATGTTCAGAGTCGTACGGTCTGGTAACGCAGGCAGTCATTCAATGGGTCCTAAGAGTCCTACCTAATGTCCTTGGAATTTTCTATTTAATCACGTTCGCTCAGTTACATGAGAAATCTTTAGGGAATCTTTAGGGATCTTTAGGAATCTTTATCCTGTAGCAGGTTTAGATATGATTCTCCATTTAAGTTACCAACAATGAGAAATTGCCTCATAATCCTATCATCCCAAATTTCACAACGCAATCACTTTTTACTACTGTTCTGGTCCTTAATAGGTATGAACAGTTATGGTTTTCATTGCTCCAGCAGCTGTGGTCGTTCTAACAAACTTCATCATTATAATAGAAGTGTTATACTAAATGTGACTACACTTGAAAAATGCGGATTCCGTTTCAACATTTAACACAATCCTATGCATCTATCAGGGGCACCTTTACACGTCTATTGTTGTAACTGAAGTTTTTATGGTCGCCATTTTTTGGTGAAAAATATATTGACAACAGCGGCTTAAAAACAACACACTTCATTTGACTTTTTTATCTCAAACCTAAAGTGTTAATACAATATAAGGACATTCTTTCGTCTCTCATCCAAATCAAATATATATTATTTTGCCAGTATTGCTACATGTTCAGCCTTGACAAATATGCAGATTTGGTGTGGTGAATGTACAAGTGAAGAATTCTAACTTTAAAAAAGTATAAATGTGTTGCACACCAAAAATAGAAACAGGTGGCTCAAAATTCTGTAGAAATAATGATAGATGGACATACACACAATATGAAGTGTAAATATGCTGCATTGCAATTAGAATACGTAAATGGTGTTGAACCGAGTTCATCTCCGTCATCTGTTTAAATTTCTAAACACTAAGCAATATATCCTAACTTCATAACTTGCATCTCTCATAGTTAATGCGTGAGAATCTTTCAAATTTCAACAGAAATTCTTTTGTTTCTTTTTCGAGTTCCGCGCCACTCAATAGCTATGTTCTAAATTATTAAAATCATTCCTTCGAAATTGTGTAAGCATCAGTTACTGTTGACAATACAATTACTTAAAACGAAATAAAGCATCAAGCAGCTGATCAATAAAACCAGAACTACACATGCATAAGGAATTTAGAAGAAACAGAAGCGTATCATATAGTCTACTTTGAACAAAGTTCGCTCACTCAAACAACAAAAGAAATAAAGACTTAAAAGTGTAGTTTTATCACGCAGAACCATACTTTCTAACTATAAAGCAGATACTACGAACGAAAGAGATATCCGATCTACAAAGTTATATATATATTCCAAAAGCCCTTGGTATTTTTCACATAGGAGGACCAATTTCCTACATCCTCACAGATCACATTATTTATCAAGCCACAAAATCAACACAGAACAATACATCAAACTCTCACTACAAGGCACCTTGAATAGAAAGCATGATTAAGTTGTATAGTTCAGAAACAAGCGAAACATTTATTTTCATTTTCGAATACATTGAGTTCGTCATATTAGATCGTCATGGTAGTTTCCACATGAAGCTAAATATATGATTCTATGGTAATGTAAAAAGGAATGCTAAAAATCATACCACATGGTGCCACGATGAATTCTAACATTTGAATGTGAACTCTACCTAGTTTTTGGCGTCATCATTAGTGTCTTTCCGAAAGTGGCAGGTCCTTCGAGGCAAGCCATATTTATTTACGGGGACTTCCCCTCTCCCTTCATCTGGGAGTATAATCCATATTTATTTTTGTCTAGCAGTGTCTCCACATTCAACTTGAAGATGAATTGGCATGTATTGCATATATAGTATGCGCATGTGTATGAATCCAAGAAAGCTTATACGGAAGAAAGGATGTTCCATTATGGTTAATGATTACTTTTGAAGATACTTATCTTGTCAGAAAAAAGTAAATCAGGTAAACAACAGAGAGGGATTAATATGGTTGGATTTCATGATGGCTAATTCAACAGGATATTGATGATGCTTGATGGATGTCAGAAATAATGAGATGCACTAAGTATCTTGGTAGTCTTCTTGCCTTGCAACCTTGATTCACATACTTGCTTAGTAAGTTGATAGATCAATGAACGGTGTAGTTCCTTTCACTCCTATAGAATCATTATAAACTTCCTTCCAAAAGTATAATTTATTGTCGCTTCTGAACACTGACCAGTAATAGACACCTGAAGAGAAAAGTTTTAAAATAAAATTTTCTTAATCGCGGCAATCATTTCATCTACGTGCGAAAATTTGATATAGTATGTTATGATTCCACTAAATATTAGTCTCTCTTCACTGGTTTCATCGGACATTTCTGACATGATGCTGAAGTTTGTTCCATGGTCGCATTCTCTTCCATGCATTCTGTTAAGCACGTGATTAAGGTAAGAGCCTTCGTTTACTATTCATGAGATTACAATAACGAATAATTTTGATATTCTGCACTATTTTGTACTACGAAATGTCTTTGTTTCAAGAATATAAATGGCCAAACCAACTATAACTGAGATCTGTTATGCAAAGCAGGGGGTGTTCATTACCGGTACGGCAAAGTCAGTTTTTGTCCAGTTTTGGACACTTACTATTCATTGCTGGGTTGGAATCAAAATCCTTGATTTAATGAATTGTTATTGGCGTCATAAGCGAGCTGGTGAACTTGTAAGGACGAGACTTACAGTTTTGGCAACGTAGGCTTCGAACCACTCCGTTCAATAGCACTCAGCGGAAATTGAACCCAGAACCCCGTGTGCAGAAAGAGAGGATGGTATACTTTCCTCCACCCAGAGGGCGAAATGATAATTCTGTTAGTTATTTTATTCCAACTTGGGAATGATTATGTACTCTTCATGATCATAAGTTTGTCAGATTTTTTGGTTCCATTAGTTCCAGCAGGTTCCAGTGATGAGTGCTGGAATGCCCATGGGACACTATTCCTTACAACTTAGAATTTGCATTTTTGTGACCACAAGGAATCTATGGCTCAGGCCGGGATAAGATAGAGGAAAGGAAGCGGCAAGGAGTCGGACAGGTCTAAGTTGAAGGTGCCATCAGGACATTTGCCTAGTACCACTGAGGAAAGAATTGTTAACACCTCAGTAAGGATGGTTGACCGCTGTTTTCGAACCCAGGACCTTCGGAACGAATACTGAGTGGAATTTCATGAAACAATCAGATAATCGAAGAATAGTATTAAACGTATAATCTTGTTTAGTCATATTAGAAACATCAGCAATGATCATTTAATTTATTTTGAGATAAGCAGTATGTCCATTACTGGGTACTGGAACATCCAGGTTTTTCCGTGTCCATCACTGGTACAAAAACAGAGTTATACAAAAACCGTGATTTACTCTTAAATGGTGTATGTTACTGAAAGTGATAGGTAGAAATCATTACAAGAAAGAATGGAAAACGTGGAACATTCTCATTTGATCAATCAATACACTTGAAGGATATTTGAGTTAAAAATTATCACGGCGAAAAGTGTCCTTAAAATGTCCATTACTGGTGCCTTTACCTTACCATGATGTTTTAATTACTCGTACCTGCAACACAGACTAGAATAAATATATCATTAGTTACTTTATAGCCTTCTCTTGTGAAACTTCTAAAGCAGTAAATTGTTAAGGTATGATCTCAAATTCTACGCAATATTTATTGGTGTACAGTTTGCTGATATTTTGAAGATTTTCGTCTCTATTCGAGATATTCTTCCATTGGTGATGAGCTATAATATTATGTTAATTTCATTAGTTCTTTATTTTATAAGAGATTAATTTTGTCATGTTTATTACCATTTCGAACTACGATTCTTCTTCAGTTGCATGTTACTTCTCTTGCAAGGGATGTAAAATTCTTTATTCCACTTGCTTAACGTTACATTGTTTATTATATCTCATATTTCTTTTCAGTATGTCTGTAATTCTCGGTTGGAAAGGCGGTTTGATGACATCATTTCCTTTCTGCTGCAATATTTTTAATTTCATTCAGGTTGAAATTATATTTCGTTGTACAATTAAATCCTGTGATATGGCAACTTAGTTCTCATTTGAATTTGTGTATATTTTATGGTTCAAATATTGGAACGAGCAGAAGTTGTGAACACTTAAATGGTGTGAATTATGTCATTGCCGCTCTAAAATGCACATTTTATTTACCCCAATCTGTTTATGATCTCGAATTATAACGTTAAATTCTTTCAAGATGTTAATATTATGTCCTTTCAAAATAATGCTTAATTTTCCATATCTTATTTTTTTCAGGATTTTTCTTTCGTATATTAAAATTGTTAGAATGGATTATCTTTTGACCTCTTGAAATCTTTCAGATGCCTTCTGTGTTCATCAACAATTGAATCGCCCATTGTTAAAAGGGGACATGTTCTTTTTATTTTTAATGGCACATTTCCCATTCTAACAATGACCGATTCAATTGAAGGAATGACATTTTAACGTACTTTAACGTACATGTTTAGATTTTTCTCTCCGCATCTGACTGTGGTGACACAAGCAGCTGCAGGCAATGCCGTGTACAAATTTCGACCAGAGAAGCTGTAAGCTTACTCTGTTTCTTGTGATACTGTCATACTCAAAACATTCCTTTTGCTGATCAAATTCATAATTAACAGAATACCTCATCACAGTAGTTGTCTTCATCTCAGTGTGAAGTCTAATCCCAGTTCGACGATCTCGACCATCAGAAGTTAACAGAAATGTTCTAATATTGAAAAAAATTAGAAATATTTTGTTAGAAGCAACTTTTGGTATCCTTACATGGCCATTTCCAACTTCCTTTATAGGACAATCAAATTTTGTTTATGGCCTTTAGACATCTAAGGTTTAGGCCACTTTATAGGACAACTTGTCTGGCAGTTTAATGTAGTAGTATCACTGGAATTATACCTAGAGTATTCTATCCAGAGCTAGAGTAACATACCTATCACGCATTCGAGAGCATTTTGGTTACTATGTTCATATTTAAGTGGATTTAATACTCACCAAGGCGAGCTTTCGTGTGTTCCATTTATTTTCGATAGATTGTTGATTTTTATCTTGTTGTTTATCTTGTCTATTTGTCTTTCTAAGAAGAAAAAAACATGGAAGTATAGAGAAACCACTACGCCCTGTACACCAGCAATTGAAACCTACAACGTCTTCTGGCAACAAACGCAGCCAATCAGGACACAAGAATGTTACATTATGCGATAGCAATGTCTATCGTGATAGGAATTATAAGCCACGCACACATATGCGCCTGCAGAGATAACAATACACTAGAAACGGTCGTTACATTGAAACATATCGGGTGATTTAGTTTAAAAAAATTTTTTTTCTTTGTCCGTTTAATTTTTCATTGATTTGCATCATATTTGTAGGTTGCTTGAAAAACTTTAGGTTTCAATTGACTATGGTGGATGGTGTATTTTGTTCGTTGGGAATTTGAAAATGCTTATGTCATGAAAATGTTCATGTAACGACTGAAGTAGAGATGGGCAAAAAATAGCTTAGTACCTATTGCTTCATTGCTACTTTGGCTAAATTGCTATCACATCTACGAGCGATGAAAAATAGCAGCTACTTTCTTAACTGCTATTTTTCTTTGAACATCGCGAAAGATAAAAACAACAGCACACCGATGAAAAAAAGCAGGTACAATCTGTTGCTTTATTTCTTTGTCTGTCCCTTATCAGCAGAAACAAACACGACAGTTGACTAATGCAGTCGAGCCGGACCGGGAATAATGACACCTCCGTGCAGATTTGAAGGGAAAAGTGAGGTCAGGTGGAGATATCATCTTCTCTCTCTCTCTTTCTTTCTTTCTTTCTTTCTATCTATTTTTCTTTCTTTCTTTCCTTACCCTCTCCAATTCTTTGACCTCTCTCCTGAAAAGTAAAAAAGATATGCGCTGTGTCGCTAACCTACCCACTTCGTGACTAAATCTAACCAATTTGAAATCTCACTCACCAAAAATCAGAAATTTTCTATTGTTGATATAGGGTTTCAGTCACTTTCTACATCCAATCTAGCCACATTTTAGCAACATTTAGAGTTTGGCCTAGCCAATTTTAATAGCTTACAGTTGACAACACTGAACTGTCAAGTGGGTGTAAGGTCATGAAAGGAGTGGGTGATAGACGTCTCCTCCTGCCTAGATATGACGCGTTGCTATAGCTTTCCCGTTTCTTTCTATTCTACTGTTGTCAGCGAAATGACGAACATTAAAGGGGATTGGCAGGGAGAATATTCGAAAATACATAATATAATCACTAGCAAAGTGAAGATGGAGTAAGGGAATTGTAAATGCCTGCATTGTACTGTAGTGATATTTGGCTTTAATTACATAAAATGCATTGTTTCCTTATTCTCAACAAGCAGGACTGTTGACACGAAGGAACAGAAGGGTAGAAGGATAAGTACACCGAGGTCCGAGTTCAGGAATTCTGCTAGAACACACTAAATGGGAGCCCTCCCAAATTCTCGAGCACTGCCCCCTCCAGCATTATTTTTTTATGATAAAAATCGATAGAAACCCTACTTGTTATAAATCCTCAAATAAGATAGCATTTTAGTGCATGAAGTTCTACATAAAAATACACTACAGATAAGCTTAATAATAAGCGGTATAATTTAAATAAGCATAACAAATATTCAAATTGCAAATAGTTAATCGAATTATAATGTCCAAGAGTTTGGCAACTTTAAGTCGTAAATTTTGTACTTTGTGGTTTGTGGGAAAATACCAAAAGTTTACTACCCTTCACCAACTAACTCAATTAGTAGTTAGTAAATCTACTATAAGCAAGGTGTCTACTCGACACTACTAACGTTAAAAAGCATAACATGTTTTCACAAGTTTAGTAAGAATCAAACATATTTAAAACACATTTCTAATAAATTCCTATGCAAATGCAATACAGATATACATATGTACATCACAATAAAATCATAATATCATATTATGATATTCTTAACCCACTAATTGTTCTATGTTCTTATAGTATTGACGTCAAAGTAAAATATGTAAGAAAAGATAGATTACTGCTAAGCATACTAGAGAAACCGACACACTTATTAGCTTTTATCAAAAATAACTTCATATATAATATTTACGACTATTTTCAATGTTTATAATTTAATGGTTTTTCGTATCCAATGCAATCCTATAGCTAAAATATTAAACCATATGAATATTCATTGTAACCATATGGATATCCATTGTAACCATATGGATATCCATTG
>JAGDQP010013853.1:0-15594 GCA_022664845.1 Lepisma saccharinum
TGACGCTCAAACGCAACAACAACTCGCGAATCAATTAAATGTGACACCAGAAGCAGTTTCCATACGTTTATAAGCCATGGGCATGATTCAGAAGGTGGGAAAATGGGTTCCACATGCATTGACTGAACGACAGCAGGAAACCGAAAAAATCACTTGCGAAATTCTGCTCGCCGGGTACAAAAGGAAATCATTTCTTCATCGAATTGTGACTGATGACGAAAAGTGGATATATTTCGAGAATCCTAAGCGTAAAAGATCATGGATAGCTCCAGGAGAACCGGCAACATCGACTGCAAGACGGAAGATAATGCTTTGTGTTTGGTGGGATCAGAAGGGAGTGATCTATTATGAACTGCTGAAACCTGGCGAAACCATTAATACCCAATGTTACCGACAACAAATGATCGATTAGCATCAAGCTTTGCGTGAAAAACGACCAGAATATGACCAAAGAAAACTAAAAGTGATTGTGCTTCACGATAATGCACCCTCCCACACATCAAAACCGGTCAAGGAAACGATTGCGACGTTTGGCTGAGAAATCCTTCCACATGCGGCTTACTCACCAGACTTGGCGCCTTCCACATGCGGCTTATTCACTTATTTGCATCCATCGGACACGCACTTGCTGACCAGCGCTTCACATGTTACGAAAATGGCTTGATGACTAGTTTGCAGCACAAGAGGCACAGTTTTTTTGGTCTGGCATCCACACTTTGCCGGAACGATGGCAGAAATGTATTACTAGCGATGGCCAATACTTCGAATAAAATAGTTCTTAGCATTGTCATCCAATCACTGTGTCTTTTCTGTACATAAATTCCGGTTTCATATTTACGAACCTGGAATGATTCAATCTGGTATGATTCAACCTTATTAAAACCTTTCGTGGTTATTTGCTAAGATTCCATCAAGTTGGCACACTTGTGAAAGCAATTTGAGTCCGATCAAAATTCCTATGTGAGTGTTGACCGGGTCCCCGGGTCTATGCTTGGGAGAACAAAGCAGAGTTTTCAATTTTATATATATATATACGATGGCACAGAAAATACAACGCCGAAAACCACGATAAGTTCGACGCCCAAAATTACAAGTTCATTATAGTTCCAATCCCTGGTCTATCGGATTGTTCGTGTCAAGTTTCGGACCAGATCACTAATGTTTTGGTTAGACCGGGTTATCGGGTCAGTTTCAGCTTTCAGCTTTGGTTCTGATCTAGTCTAAGACCTAACGACATCTCAAGCGCCTCTGTACAATTCGTAGTTCTTGAGATTTAGTTTCTGGATACGGACAGCGCGATTATAAGGTCCCTTTTCTTATAGTTTCTTGTGGCTCAGTGGTAGAGCGCTCACCTCTGGTGCGTGGGGTCATAGGTTAGATCTCGGATCATACCATGTGAGTTTTGTAGTGGAAAAGCACCTTGTGCTTGGGTTTACTAGAGGTTCTCCCGTTTCCTCCCACTTTCTTCATCTTGCCAATCCATCCCATCATTAATTTGACCTGAGCCAAATGTTTCCTAAAAGCCTTAAAAAAAATTTAGGGACCTACTAGTAAATTCAAATACTTGTAGCTTCGCTATGAAAGGCCCTAAAACAAAACTCTAAACGAAAAAAAAAAAAAAAAATTGGTAACCTACATTATGTTTCTGAATTGCGTGAACTATTGAGAAATGAAACCAATGAGGCAATCATTTATAAGTAGAAACTAAAAAGTAAAGTGAAAAAAAAAAAGATAAAAGTATCTGACTTGGCCGGTGAAAGGTGAAACTTCAACAGGGAATATTGCTACGATATGGTGCTTTTCTAATACCACAGCGAAATCTCTTTCCTTCCACCACTGATAACAGCGTTCACTTTTCCTGTGCTGTTTTGTCTACGGTAATGTAACAGAGTTATCTCGTGGGAAAGCTCGAGTAGGTCAAAGAGGTGGAGAAGAGATTTGGAAATTGGCATGATATATTTACTCCAGATTTTGTTCCTGCCTGTTTCCCATGTAATCATGCAATATTGTTCATATCGAAATATCATTGGAAATCGAGAATAGAATATCGAAATTAAAAATTGTAGGAAATAGAAATCGCATAATCGTTTGATATATAGATTTTTATCGATATCGATATTTCAAGTTTCAAAATATCGATCGATCGATCGAAAATACCGATCGATATATAAAAATTGCACGCCATACCGGCAGCAAGACCTGAATGTGCTCGTCTATCAAATAAAGTTCCGATTGTTAGTGTTATTAAAAAATATTTATTATTGTTCAATAATTGAACGTATTTATGTCTTTAAGGCAACTCAGGCTGAGGATTGAATATATGGTGGAGCAAGAGATGTTGGAAGATGTCGGTCAGGGAATAATCAGTAAGTACTATCCCGGCATTTACATGGTATGACAATCAACCCTGCTAAAACCTCAGTCAGAATGAGATATTGCTAAGATCGTTTCCAGGACATTCCGATTGTCAAGCCATCGCTCTACCAAGTGAACTACGACTACTCTATATATTATTCTTTACTGTTATTATTATGGCCTTCGGGCATCTCAGTCTCAGGCCGAAATAGGGAAGGGGAAAGAATGCCGGAAGACGTCGGGTCACGGCCTGTGTTGAATGTGCCATCACAGTATTTGTCAGGTGTGACCAGGAAAAACTCTAAAAGAACCCCGGTCAGGATGGGCAACAACCGCGTCGGTTTCGAATTGGAAACCTTCCAAATGCTAACACACTTAACAATCCGTCTATTAAGTCACGGCTGCTTGGTTTCTATACATGCTTTTTAATCTGTTAATTTCCTCAGAGAAGATACCACTTTTAGATTCATGTGATTAATGTATTATATTTTATAGTAAATACATACTATCTATTATTGTTCCAGGGTGTGTCGAAGAAGGCAATTACGGACGCTGCACCTTGACCTTCGTTGTATTACCTAAGATTGTATCACTAAAAGTTATATAAAAAGCACAGAAGTTCTTTACATGTGTTTGAAGTGTTTAATGTGAACATTTATCTTTCCTGCTTTTTTTTGTTTGTTTTTTTCTGCTGGACTGTTGAGTTTCTAAACTCATTTTTGGAGAGAAAGAACATAGTATATTTCTTTTTACTGAATCAACCGTGTGTATAATTAACTAACTGTTAAAACATAAATAAAATTGTAATGTTTTTTCCTATATTTGCAGTTACATTTTTATATTTTTATTGATTTAGATGCTAATTTTTTAAAGGTGTTGTCATGTTTTACTTAAAAATTAGTACGTACATGCCTGAATTAAGGATACCATCCCGACATTCGTCTGGGACAAGAAAATACGGAAAGAAATCAATCGGAATACTTTTTGTGGTACCCAGCATGATATGGTTTGTGGTGATTTTTTAAAATACTTTTAATATATATCAACCATACCGAAAGTATATATTTACTATCTGTATAAGATTCCAGGTTGAAGTTAAAGTTGAGGCGCGTTGTATCAAAATCCGTTATATCCACTTTTATAAAACTTACCAAAAACAGGTGATTTTACAGGGATAAATTAGGTTTTAATTTGCAGCCTTTCAAGCCATAGGTAAAAACGACTTTATTTTTTTCCAAAGCATTTAGGAAAAAATTAGATATAACGAATATAGTTACTACGCGTCACAGCTAAATGTATTACATGTCATTCAGATTTTACGTCAGAGCGTTTTTGGTCAAATTATACCCCTTCCCTCCTTAGTAAGCAACATTAAGTAGATGCTCTATCCCTAATACGTAGACTCCCAACAAAAATAAACAAAACTTGACCTCTCTCGCCCCCGAATGCTGACGAAGTATTTGAACGACTCCTGACATTAAAATATGTACATGCTTCAAATACATATTTAACTGTACTGCGTAGTATCAAAATTCGTTATTTACAGTAAAAAATTAACAACGAATTTTAATACTACGGTCCACAGTTACCAATATGTGTTTGAAACATGTACATTTTTTAATGTCAGGAGTCGTTCAAATATTACGTCAGCGTTCGAGGTCGGGAGTTTAAGCTTTACTTATTTATGCTTGGCGTCTAAGCATTAGGGATAGGGTATCTACTTAATGTTCGTTACTGCGGGGGAGGGGGTCTAAATTGACGAAAAACGCGCTGCCGCGAACACAAAAATATTGTGTATGAAAGTGTCTAGAAAGTGCATTTAATTGTTACAAAAGTGCTTGAAAGCGAATAAAGTGTCCTGAAAGTAGTCAAAACTAGTTTCCGAAACACACTTTTGGAACACATTAAAATTGAGGGCGCTTCTTTTTCACTTTTAAGCACTTTTGTAGTACTATTAAGGGAACACTTTTGTACACTTTTAAAGTACTTTTGAACACCTTTGAGACGCTTTCATAGCACTTTATTTCACTTTTGGACACTATAAAAGTATTCGAAAGTGAGCTAAAGTCGTTTCCAGAAAGTGCTCAAAGGTGTTCAAAAAAGTGTAAAAAAAGTGTTCTTTTTTTTTACAGTGTGCGAAGAGATCCTTGTTAATGTCTACGACGACGTATTCTACTGACGCAAAAGTTAATTGCAAAATATGCTCCGCCTCCCCTCGCCTTCTAGATGTTCATATGACTTGTGTCTCGACGGGTTTTTATTGTGTATTACCTTCTAAATAATGCAAAATTTCATACCGGTTCCAGTAAAGAACCTTCCTTATTGAAATTTGTACTAAGCGACTGCACTATTTTATACATGTTTCACAACTGGGAATTGGTAGAGAGTGGTAAGGTTAGATTTTGTTATTATCAGCGATAGAAAGACTAAACATTCACGTAATTTCTTTAAAAGTGTTTACACAGCAAAATCATTATATTCGATTTTACCATTGACAAGGAGTTGTTCTTTGTTGACTTACTCCCTGTGTAATCGTTGCTTCCGGAGCATTTTACTGTCCAGATACGGACTACGAACTTTCACAACTTCGAATCGAATCGTTTTGGAACCATCGGAACTCGGAATTGATATTCGGGAATTTCCCGGTTAGCTAGCAATGTAGAAAGGAAGAGCGGGAATTGCCTCATTTGCGTGCCATTTTTCATGATGTTTTTTTCCGTACGTCGAAGAAAGTACGACTAATCACTGTGGCAAAGCTTATTGAAGAAAAGAGAATTCCTGACAAAAAACTGAGAAGAGACAAGAAAAGCAGGCTAAGATTAGAAGTGTTAGTGGTAGAAGTTAGTTGTAAATATTTTTACATTTTCCTATCGTCGATAATGGTTCTAATATTACTAACGCTACAGGAATTGGCTGATCGTAAAATGGAAGGAAAGATTTTCTAGTTACGACGCAAAAGCATGTGAAGGGTTTAGAATACTGTGCCTACTGCCTTGTGTATAAAGCCAATTGAAGACACAATCAGCGAGACTTTTACGAAATAATGGCTTGAGATTGCAATTTAACTTCCCAATGTTGTTTCGTAATGAAGAAAGTTTACTATGCCCGCTTGTACATAGTGCACAATTGTTCATTGAAACGCCTTGCTCTTCTAAATTATTCCCGTAAACTTAATATAGTCAGCAAGCTTATTAATAGTTTGCAAACGTGCAGCCTATGGTTAAATGCAATTATTTCCGGTATGTAATTTTCGGGTTAGCTCCGTGCCGTCCGTCACATGATTTCTTCCTCTATATTCTGTTTTTTTTTCTGTGTTATCTCTTGTTCTGCATTTTTGAATTTATCCAAGACCTTTTGACTTCTTTCGGACAGGTAAGGTACAGCGTTACTTATCCAAACATTCTTGGTGAAAGTGAGGGAAACCTTGGAAAACCTCAGTCAAGAATCAGGATTGTCGGCACGCGGTTCGAATGCGCGTACCTACCCATTGTCGTTCCGAAGTCCACGACGTTACAGTAAAGACTACGAGCGCTGGGTTGGTCTACATAATATTTGCTGCATTTGAAGTTCGGAAATTTTTAAAGACAAACTCCCAGAATGTAAACTAATAAAGTAGATTTTTATGTAGGGCCGAGAAAGTTAACTAGATTCACTCCAGAAGATACTTTTACTGAAACATTACCCTTGTACATCACATATAAGTTGTTAAAGTCTCGGCTAAGGATATTTTTCGTATAACAGACTTGCAACATCAGGGCAAACTTTACTTTCTGGCCCTTAGCTTCCATCAGATATTGAGTCATATGTACGCTTTATTCCACTCATTCCTTTGCAAATAATTATCACATGTAGTATTACGAAAAATTATCACATGCAGTTATTATTACCATATTTCGTTAAATATGCACTCGAGTCGATCAACATATAAGAAACATTGCGTCATGCGGAGTAAATTCTGACATATCGTGTTATAAGTGACACCTATTTTGCTACAAAAATCGCGGACAGTATTTTTGAACGCGCGAAGACGGGTTAATTAAAGTCAGGTTAGATTTTATTTCATAATATATTTAGCAAATTTCCCCATTATGGACGGCGATTAGGGGGAGCAAAAGGGCAGTTGCCAACATTAGACTAGTGAAAATAAGATAAAGAAATTGCGCATTGAAAAGCGTAAAAAGGAAAAGAGGGAACTGCTCCCCGATTCTCGAGTAATTTGTCACCTACTGACCATACTAGCGAAAAAAAAAAGAAAAGCTTATTAATAGTTCATGTCACTCTTTTATCGGTTATTATAAGATGTTACAAAATTAATCTTTTCACGCCTGTTCAGTTCCTGTAATTGCATAATTCTACAAATTGAGAACTGTCACAAAGTAAAGTTCGTAAGGGAGAAAGTTGACATTTGCTATTAGCCATTTGTTGAATGTGATGTTATTTATGGCTTTCAGGCATCTTTGGCTTAGTCCGGGATAGGGTTGAGGAAAGAATGTGACAAAGAGTCGGTCAGGACCTAATTGAGAGAAACCATTTCTAGCATTTGCCTATGTGACTGAGGAAAAAATCATGCTTGTGTCTGGTATGTTAAACATACTATAAGCTGAGCATTCACATTGTTTCAATACAGATTTTGTAAAACAAACTATTGGTTAATAAAAATGCAGCAAGAAAAGTAGATCAGTGGAGCGAACGAGAATTGAAGCCGGGTCCTCTAATTGCACGTTGCATACCAGCGGTTGAACTGTCGCCGCAACAACCGATTTCTCTTACATATTGGATATTCCTTTGACCTGGAATTCCAGAAGAATTCCTCAGTTAAAATCTTCACATACAGGGTAGTGACTTGGCATTGTATATCAGCATTTATTGAATGGTAAGCTGAGGTAAGAGGAATATCAAATATGCAGAGTGGTTGGGACGATAATTTAATGATAGGACATCGGTTACCTGGCATGCAACTGGGGCCCCAGATTCGATTTTCGGTCGCTGCAGTGACTGACCTATCGCTGTATTTTCAACATGTTACTATGTAGAGGTCATTTGTGTAAGGAAGTAAATTGTTTATTATTGTCTTGAATGAGATTCTACAGTATATTAAAACATGATCCTGTCTATTTGTAAATTTAATTATTTTGAAATATGTTTAATAATTTTATTTACCCCGGTTTCTTGTTAAATGTATAACTATGAACAGCTGTCCATGCACAACTATATTAATTTTTTCTGACAGAATCGTGTTTTCTATATATGAAGTGACTAGTACTCTGTTAGTTACTTTAAGTTAACGATGTTGTTTTTTGACATTAACAGATGACAAAAATCAAAATATAGTTTATTAAATAAGGACCCAGATACTCATGTGCTTAATTTTTAACATAATTATGTAATTGTGTGTTCAAAAAATGTAAAACCTATGTGTTTAATATGAACAAAAAGTGACAAAGTACATTTAAAACTACTAAATTACAGAAAATAATGTGCTACATACTCCAATTAGTATTATACGAAAGAGTGCTATTCATTGTTTACATTCATATGCTCTAAGTTGAAAAAAAAAACGAAAATAGCCTGTACACCAAATTTGGTAGTTTTGGAATATATTGCAAATAATGTTTTATAGTGTTTGCATATACTGCAAATTTGGTAGTTTTGGAATATATTGCAAATAATGTTTTATAGTGTTTGCATATACTGTACGTTACTCGAAAAACTGAAACAAGAATGGACTGTTACTGCTACTTACCAGCATATAGTTTTATTTATTTAAAGATTTCCATATACAACCTAATTTTAGTTATTTTACATCGGCATCGAACCGAGTCCTTCTAATTACAAGGCGAGTACCTCTTCCTGACATTACATTGCAGAGGACTTTGCATTTTCTGATTTTCAAATAGAAAGGAATGTCGATTGTCAAGTAAAAATGTTTTATAACGTCGATAAATTCTTTCTGCATCACACGATGTAATCACCACAAATTTGAACTTCGATAAACAATTAGTTTTAAAAATGCAACAGCGAGGATTTATTTGTATATGTTAAAATTACATAGACATTTTTAAAAGATGTACGCTGAAGTCTACACGTAGAAAATACAACAAATTGCGGAAAACATTAAATTCAGTCAGAATTACATTAATTATTAATATATTTACATAAAATCATTATACACGAAATTATTTTTTTAAACAATTGGTAAAATATGAATGCGGGGAGAAAATACACTCAAAATATGTATTTAAGTATAAAATGTGCGAAAATATGTAAAAAAAAAAAGAAGAAAAAAAGAAAAGAAAGAGCCCAAAACTGATCACAATCACTCAGTTCGCCCACATATGAACACATTTCAACTATTAAAAAGAAACTTATTAATTAAATAAATAACGGCCCCATTCAAGAATATCATATCATTTACGCTGTCTCACTTTTGGAAACTCCACTAAAAGATCATATCTAGATATATAGGCCTATTTTACGCTGATACAAATATTCAAAGACTAACTTGCCCCACTCCCCCACTTCCAACCGGCAATCGCCGTCCATGGGCCCCATAATCAGTTTGACACCTTGCACATAGAGTTCTTTGAGCGCGTATGGTAAAGTATTATATCCGTGGCTAGTGTTGTGAATAGAAAAAAAAAAAAACTAAAAAAAAAAAAAACCGAACACATTCGTCTTTTCTAAACTTCCGTTTTTTATTAAAAGAAACATGAGCCGTCGTTTTTCTTTAAATTTCGTTTCTTTCAGGGCAGCAATTTGTAATACTGCTAACTTCTCTTTAAGCAAGAATTACTTTTATTTAGGTAATTAAGAAGAAATATAACATAAACTCTACATCACAAATATTTTTTGATACGGTATATGTAAGAAATTCCGGGTTGCCTAGTTCTCAGTGTTGCTAACCTTTAAAAAATCATTTTAAAAATATTTTTCTTACATACCCTATCTGCTCCAAACTTAGCTTAAATATCATTCAACATAATAGGTAAGAAAGTTTTGAGTGTCGCCGACCTCAAGCACCACACTTCTCAGTGTTGTCAGCCTATTTTAAAATTCAACTTAATGCCTTTACTAATACAAATCTACACGTGTGAATTGATTTACACTAAATTTGACATACATGTTCATTAGATACTGGGTCAGGTCATACAGGTACTCCAGGCGCCGTAGTTTGTCAGGGTTGCCAAACGATTAAAAATTTACATTTCGTGTTTGTAACCGTTGGGCGTATCCACATTGATTTACTAGTGATTTAAAGGCCGGGAGAAAACAAAAATTTTGGATAAATAAAACTGGAAGAATTTATTCTTTTTCCATGAGGCAAAAAATCCTAGTTTAATTGACTAATTTTATTTTTTTCACGAATTCACTACCAATCAATTTCAAAAAATAAAATTTTGATTGTTTCCATATCGTTTGAACGTATTAGGACCAAACTTTGTATTTGCACACTGAGACGCTTCATAGAGGTACTTCAGGTCCCACAGTTGACAGTGTTGCCAATCAATTTTTAAAATTAAATATTTACTACTTCCATTCAGTTCAACGTATCCGCACCAAGCTTTGAGTATACATATTCGACACAATCGAAACATACTGTGGTTGTTTCCTGTACCCAAGCACCCAGCTGTCAGCGATGCCATTGTGTTTTAAAATTCAATTTTTCAAATGGCCCCGATACGTGCCGATAGCTATTAACATACTTTCAGAAAAGCGCGAGAGGAGCAGCGGGACGTGGCTACGTTATCATATGCTTTGAAATAATACTTCTCAGAGCCCTATTGCAACAGAATCATTAGAAGAAACCTATATGTAGTTGCTTGTTTATAAGAGTATTCATTATGCATTTATACAAGTCTTTTGAAATATGCATATAACATAAAATATTTTTGTTACGCTGTCTCTATCTGTATATATTTTCACAGGGACGAGGCTTGGAGCCCAATGCATAAGGGAGCAACGACACGAGTTTTTATAGTGAAACACGATAAACTAATTAAGCGTAAACACATATCTCTACCCGTGAACAGAAGCAGGTTATTTCGCGGGATTTTGAGCTAAAGATAATTTATTTTTGCGGACAGTAATTATGACCAAAAATAGATATCTTCCTTGAATAATATCGCAATTACAAATTAAATGTTGTATACATGGGATCAAAGGATATTTCTATAAAAAAACATGGTTATAAATCTATACAATTTATAGTATAGATGTCTTTGGAGATTTAAAAAAAAAAAAAATATGTTTTTAAAGTTAACAACACTGAGAACTAGGCAACCCGGAATTTCTCACATAAACCGTATCAAAAAATATTTGTAATGTATGGTTTAATTTATGTTGTATTTCTTCTTAATTACCTAAACAAAAGTAATTCTTGCTTAAAGAGACGTTAACAGTATTACGAATTGCTGCCCTAAAAAAAAAAACAAAGGCTCATGTTTTTCTTTTTTAATAAAAAACGGATATTTTAGACAAAAACGACCTTCTTTTTCTATTTACAACACAATCCCTATGTTCCAAATGGGATTTGGCTCCAAGTAAGGTTCCGGGTTTGTCCGGCCCTTCTATAGGAAATAAAATATTATGGTGTGGAGTGGTCGCTGCAGCAGCTCCTATAATTCTTTACTGTTTGCCTAAGGGAGGGGAAAATGGAACAGAACAGAAAAACACCTACATAAAAACTGGCACTTCAAATCATATGGAAATTCTATTGGAACAAGATCACGCTCCTTTTTTCAAATTGTTTCTTTTTTATCGTAAGGCTGCCGTGGAATGGAAATAAATGCTTAGTTTTCTTTATACAGTGGAACCTCGTTAACTCGAATCTGAAGGGGGAAAGGCAAAATTCGAGTTATCGATTATTTGACTCAGTGAGTTTCGAGTTATCGAGAGGCATAATATGGAACTTCGAGATATAGAGGGTATTAAGTAAATAAGTATTAAGTAATAAAGTATTAAATTATTAAGTGCATGCATAATACTAAAGTATTAAGTAAATAAATATTAAGTTATAATTTTTAATTGCTAAATTGCTAGATGTTTGGCAACTGTAACTAATGTTTGGGTCATCTCTTTAAATTTAACTTGTCTTTGAATTTGCATTATCTTCCTTTCATTTTTTTATACTATCAATGTTACTTTCAATTTTTTCGTCAGGTTATTTTCCCAAATTAAAGCAGTATCGTCGGAAAGTTTTCCCTAATGTATTTGGTAGATCTAATAATATAAAGATGTTTCCATTGAACGTATTTAACGCAATGCTTTTAAGCAATATTTTGTGTTTGTATTTTATATTAATATTTTGATGTAATATTTCGTAGGTATCAGACTATAAAGATGTTTTCATTGAATGCATGTATTTGATGTAATGCATGTGGTTCTGTCTATTTAATTCCACTGCATTAATGATTGGACACTTACGCTAGCTATATATGGTTCTTAATTTCATACTTCAGAACCAATCTTCGTCACCACAATTCATTTCGTGAAATTACTAGAAGAGTTAAACTTTGTAAAAGCCATTATGCCATCAAAAATCATAACTAAAAATCATGTTTGTAACGAGGTTTATGGCCAATAAGCTTGCTTTCTGAAGTATACTAGAAAAAAGGTAAATACACCATCAGCAGAATTTGTAAAAGCTACTCTTGTGATGTTATTGTAGTGAGAGCACAGTGAGATCACAGCGAGAGCTTCGGCTCTCCTCTCCCAACACGTCTGATCAGCGTGGGAGCAGTAGACCACCTCCCCCCTTAGGGGAGAGGCCTCATCTACTAGTGGATTGAATATGGCTGTGATTTATTGATTTATTATATATATATATATATATATATATATATGGCCGGCAAACCGGGACTGTCGCCCCAAAAGGCTTCTGCCACTAACTGGGAGGAGACCCCTTAATTCCTCTTGCTGAGACTTAAGGGAACCGACCGGGGTAGACGCCTAATGTCCAATCCATACGTTCACGTCGTGGGACCTGTTAGTACCCAACCAACTGCTTGGCGAACGAACATGAATGGGCTGCTCACCAACCCGCATTAGCTGACAGCGTGGTGAGTCAAATGTCAGCACCCCTCCTTTCTTTACACATGATGGTACAAGTAAGGAAACAGCCTCGGCCTCATTGCCCGGAGACGGAATGCAGCTGGCAGCGGCAGCGGTCAGTCCTGCAGGAAGTCGGAGGGTCAAAATGACCGAGTTTGGACTGTAGATTGCCAGACCACCGACACGGCAATTCGACCGGACCTATACGTGGGGACTCTCAACTGGCAGTTACTTGGAGGAGAGGACAAATTAGAAGAACTGCAGAATGAACTCAAGAGGATTAAGTGGGACATCATAGCACTATCAGAAGTGTGGAGGAAGAATGAAGAACAGTTGAAACTGCCGTCGGGGCACAAATTGTACTTTAAAGGAACAGAAAATGGAAAACCGACAGGCATTGCCTTTATAATTAATAAAGACCTGAAGTCACGAATCACAGAAATTGAAGGAATTTCAGATAGAATCGCACGGGTAGTAATAAAGATAAACAACAGATACAGTATAGAAATTATACAAGTGTATGCTCCAACAACCTCACACAAGGAGAAGAAAATCGAAGACCTATACGAGGAGATACAGAAGATTTTGGACAGTAGCAAATCGCATTACAAAATTGTAATGGGAGACTTCAATGCGAAAGTAGGAACCAAACATAGCAGTGACACGAAAGTAGGAAACTTTGGATTTGGCAAAAGAAACAAGAGAGGAGAGAAGTTAGTGGAATTCTCAGAAGCCAACAGACTGTTCATTTCCAATACATTTTTCAAGAAACCGCCCCAGAGGAAGTGGACATGGAAACCCCCAAATGGGACCAAAAACGAAATAGACTACGTTCTATCGAATAACAGGGAATTTCTGCAAGACGTGTCTGTTCTGAACAGTTTCAAAGTCTCGAGTGATCATAGGATTGTGAGATGTAAGCTGAACTAAATACTAGACTTGAGAGAAAGAAGCTTATCAGAGGAAAACCGCCAGTTTTAGATCTGGAATTATCTAGGCAAAAACAGAGAGACATTCGAGATAGAACTAAGCAACAGATTTAGCGCCTTGGAAGAGTTAGAGGATGAAGAAGACATCAATAGCAGAAATAAAATACTGACCTAGATAATAAGAGAGACAGCCAAGGAAATAGCAGGCACCAAAAAGAAAAGAGAGAGTAAAATCTCAGAAAAAACTAAACTCTTGATGAAGAATAGAAGGGAAATGACAGAAGAGGAAAATTACATAAAAAGGATTGAATACATAGAACTAAATAAAACCGTAAGGAAGAAAATAAGAGAGGATGTACGAAGATATAACAAAAATCTGGTTAAAAATACAATCGAGGAGAACAAGAGCCTGAAGAAAACCAAACAGCAGCTCATGATAGATAAAAAGCAAATAATTGCAGTTAAGAGACCAGACGGAACCGTAACATGAAATAAGGAAGAAATTCTAAAAATATATGAAAAATTCTACAGAGAATTGTACTACTCCGAAGAAGAGCTAGGAAATGAAGACTCAGAAGAAAATGATGTATATGTCCCAGATGTAATGAAAGAAGAAGTTGATAAAGTACTTCGAGGAATGAAGAGCGGAAAGTCGCCAGGAGAAGATGGACTCACAACAGAGATGTTTAACTGGGAAGGTGAAAACATGAAAGAGGAACTTGCTAAATTATTCTCAATGTGCCTGAGGAATAGAGTAATACCCAGAAGTTGGAATAATGCTGTTATAATTTTGTTGTACAAGAAAGAGGACAAAGAACGCGTCGAAAACTACTGATCAATTAGTTTACTGTCAGTTCTATACAAAATGTTCACCAAAGTTATTTTGAATCGTATTGAACGGGAGTTGGATTTTAACAGGCCGGATTTCGTCGTGGATTTAACACAATGGACCACATACAAACATTGAATGAAGTTATGGAAAGGACTAATGAATATGAACTTCCGCTATGTTTGGGATTCATAGATTTCGAAAAAGCTTTCGATTCGGTCTCCTTGTCAGCAGTACTTAAATCACTTGAACATCAAGGTATCGAAAATGCGTACATCAAGCTACTGCGTAACATTTATTCGAGTGCCACATCTGTCATTAGACTACATAAAGAAAGTGAAAAATATAAAGTTGGAATGGGGGTAAGGCAAGGAGATTCAATTTCTCCAAAACTGTTTTCTGCGGTCCTGGAGAGTGAGTTCCAAAATTTAAACTGCGATGAAGTTGGAATTAAAATTAATGGCGAATATCTTCATTACTTACGGTTCGCTGATTAAAGCCTTTTTGCTTTAAATGCGGAAGATCTACAATCCAGAATGAAAGAATTGAATAATGAGAGTTCGAAAATAGGCCTTAAAGTAAATTTAAGTAAAACAAAGGTCTTATACAATCAACATGCTGCAAAAAGAGAAATTAAGATTATTGGAGAGACAATAGGCATAGTTGATGAGTATGTTTACCTAGGCCAGCTCGAAACATCGAATGCCAAGTTGACGGACGAAATAAATAGAAGGTGTAAAATGGCGTGGAGTTCTTTTGGAAGACTACACTTTATTTTCAAAAGCAAGCTACGAATGTGTTTGAAGCGTAAAGTTTATAATCAATGTGTTTTACCTGTGATGATGTACGGCAGTGGAACTTGGACATTGAATGCCCAAACGACTCAATGATTGAGAGTCACACAAAGAGCAATGGAGAGATGCATGGTAGGAATAACGAGGAGGGACAGGAAGACAAATGAATGGATTCATGCACAAACAAAGGTAGAGGATGTAATCAAGAGTGCGAAGAAGCTGAAGTGCAAATGGGCCGGTCACATAGCTAGGCGAACAGATGGAAAGTGGACGACTTATGTGCTATATTGGATTCCTAGCAGGGCTCGAATTGGACCGGAGCAGTCCGGACGCCGTTCCGGTTCGTGAATATTTGGAACCTTACTATTCCGTCTTGTCAATATGGTAATCATAGACAAATTAGGAGAATAGCGTGCTAACGAAGATCAAGCGTTCCGTTTCGTGATAATTTCCATTTCGAACCTTATTCCTAGAGAAAAGAAACGACCAAGACGACGTCCAAATGCAAATGGGTAGATTAAATCAAGCGTTTTTCAAGAGCTACATGGATGAGGATAGTAGCAGGCCGAGATATGTGGAAAGAAAAGAGGGAGGCCTTCATTCAGCAGTGGATAGAAAACGGCTGAATATGATATAT
>JAGDQP010013853.1:15694-46731 GCA_022664845.1 Lepisma saccharinum
AGTAGATGTTTTAGACTTGTATATGCTTCTGTGAAAGAGTTCATCAAGGACGTAGGTGGTAGCGTAATTCAATGCCCAATTACGCAGACAAAGCAAGGTACAAGATGGCGGAAATGTGTGGAGATGAGCTCCAAGGAAAGTACTGTTTTCTGCAGTGTAACGCAGAATACAAACAAGTATTTCAACTATAATGTAGAAACATATCTGTGTCGAAGTTTAGGAGAATGAACAGTGCGTCAAGGAAACAGTGGAAGTGCGGAAATTGTATTGTTTTAGGAAATGACCATGTCATACGTAAGAAGAGAATGAAATCGACGGCAAATGTCAATGACCGCAAGCAGCAGGAGTCACCCTTTGCAGAAGAACAGAAAGGCGAGGACAAAGATAGTGAAAGTGAAGTGATGAGTGGTATACAGGGGCAGGAGAGGGGAAGGGAAAGGAGGAAAGTGTTTTGGTGCGTTGTGACAATCTAAGGAGTGACTCCCATACGACTGAGCTTCTATCGGCCAGAAAAAAAAGTGTTGCGTTTATGAGTGACAAATATGACAAACTATTTGAGAAACTTGTGACATTAGAAAAACAAAATTCGAAAATGACCGATGAGAAAATTACATTGAAACGTGAAGGTGCCAATTTACAATAAAAGTGGAGAAATTGGAACAGTACAGCCGACGTGAAAATTTAGAACTAAAGAACATTCCCTATGAGAAAGGAACGAACGAATGCCGAAGCTATAGTTTCTGCTTTAGCTTCCGCTGTGGGGGTTGAACTGGATGTTGAAAGTGAGACACACGCTGTTCATTGGAATGGGTACCAGTGCCAGCAAAACCAAGGGAGAGAAATATTGTTGTTCGTTTCACAAATCGAAAGAAGCGCGATGCATTCATGCAAACGGTGAAAGAGGAAAACAAAATAAATAATAAACTCACCACACTTTCAATCGGTTACAGACACTCTGTGCCTATTTTTATAAATGGTCACCTAACGCCAATAAGAAAACGATTATTGGGTATTGCAATTACAAAGAAAAGACAAGTGAACTGGGCGTTTATGTGGACTGACTCCAATGTACGCACGCAAAGCGCCTCAAGATAAAGCACTAGTAATCGAGAGCTCTACTGATGTGGACAAAATTTGCTAGGTACCGATAATGTATTCGTTGCTTGCAATGCTCCAGGACAAATCTGGTAGTTATTTAACAGCTAGTTTTGATATTAGTGTAAATAGTTAATTGTAGTATGTTATATTATGATATAGAAATCCCATTCTTAAGGTACACTCACCCACATTTATTATGTAAGAGCACAGAATTAGTTAATTTCGATATCCCAAAAAATAATGAATTTTTATTGTCCCATGGGATGAACCCATTATCAAATCACACCTCTTCTTTTTACTTCAGACTGCAGAAAACTTAGAAGACAAAGCCAGAATAATTGCCGCGTCTTCCTTTGAAGCAGGTGCTTGGCTCAAAGCTCTACCTTCGCCCCTTCTCGGCCTTCACCTCAGTAATGAATGTTTCCGAATAGCAGTTGGAATTCGCCTGGGTGCAGATATTTGTGAAAGTCACAAATGTCAGGCATGTAAAAATGAAGTAAATAAAAAAGGATTACATGGCCTTTCTTGTTTCAAAAGCGCAGGTAGACATCTTCGTCACTCGAATGTTAATGACATTATAATGAGAGCACTAATCTCAGCTGGCATTCCTGCAGTACGAGAACCTACTGGATGTAGCAGAACAGACGGTAAAAGACCAGATGGGATGACTCTGTTACCCTGGAAGAGAGGCAAACCGTTAATTTGGGACTTCACTTGCTCAGACACGTTCGCCCCTTCCAACCTCCCTTTTTTCTCAATCCAGGCGGGAAATATCGCCAGTCGAAAAGAAGGGGAAAAAAGAAGAAAATATAATAATCTTACACAGAAGTACCATTTCATACCCATTGCTATCGAGTCCAGTGGTTCATGGGGAAAAGAAGGCCTCAACTTCATAAAAGAAATAGGTAAGAGTATCACACAATCATCTGGTGATGATAGAGCAAGCACCTTTCTTATCCAAAGAATAAGCATGGCAATTCAAAGAGGTAATGTAGCTTCAATCCAGGAAGCCATACCCAAAGGCAAGGAATTAGATGAGATATTCCTAATGTAATTTTGATTTATTTGACGGAATGTTTGTCACTATCCAAGTAGGTAACCGTTAACATGAAGACTACCGTTGAAGCAGATGAAATGTTTCCTGAAGGACCTGGACCATACATGCAGATGGAAGAGGTAGGAGGTTCTGATGGCCCTGTTTATGTGTTTGGCGGCAAATGAGAAAGCAGTTCATACAGACTTTTTCAATGATTTCGAAGACATAGTTGATGATGACGATCTGCAGTGATTGTGATGGTGGCCTTCCGAATCTTCTGAACTTAATTTATTTGCCAGAAATTATGTTTCTATACATTTATTTTTTTATTAATTAAGAAGCTTTAAAATTAATTTTCATTGTTACATTTAAATATTCAAAATCTTACATCAAAATATGAAGAACTTCTGGCATTTTTAAATGGCCTCAATAATGAATTCTCAATTATTGCTATAAGTGAAACACATCTTCATCAAGAACAAACAAACTATATTTCGCTTCCTAATTACGTATATGAAAATAAAATAAGAAGCTATGGTAAAATAAATCCATACAAAGGGCATGGCAGAGTAGGCCTGTACATTAGGTCAACGTTAAATTACTTTGTACGTGGTGATTTAAACAATATGAATAATGTGGAATCATGTGAAATGTTATGGGTTGAACTCACTGATTTTTATTTCGACAAGAAAACGGTTATAGGTGTTATTTATAGATCTCCCGACAAGAACTATGAAGATTTCAAAAATTGCCTAAATTCAATACTAACTAAAATCAACACTGAAGGTAAATATTGCATATTTACTGGACCTAAATAATGAACATGAAAGTGCTGATTACATTAGAATGTTAAATACAAACAGCATTAAAATGTGTATAACTGTCCCGACACGCATACAAGGTAACACTCGCAGTATTATAGATCATATTGCAACAAATATAACGAACATAGATATACAAACAGGAGCAATAACTACTCGCATTAGCGATCACTTTCCAATTTACATGTTCACATCAATAGGAATAAAAAACAAAACACACAAAAAAAAACGGGCTGGTACAAGAAATAACTTTTTGCATTCAAAGATAATACAAACAAACAAAAAAAATAATAATTGGGAATTAAAAGGAGTATATAACTCAACTTGTCCGACAGGTGCCTTAAAAATACTTCAAACAAGAATAGAAAATTATATACGGGAATGTGCGGTAATTAGAAAAGTAAATAGAAAATATGTAGTTAAAATTCAGCCGTGGATGACTGTTGCTATACTTAATTCTATAAAGAAAAAAAATTTTTTGGAAAAAGAGCACAAAAAATCCAGTTAACTTACACCTTCGTGACAAATATAGACAATACCAGAAGACATTACAGACAGTTATAGAAAAAGCTAAAAATAACTACTACATGAATGCCATGTTGCAAATGGGAAGTAACACTAAGGAAAAATGGAACATCATGAAACAGGCAAAAAATCTTAGGAAATCGGCAGAAAATACTGACATCAACATTGAAAAGGAATGTGGCCAACTCATTACGGATCCACAAAATGTCGCGAATGGATTCAGCACATAGTTCACTGCTACTGGGAAAGACTTAGCAGCTAAAAATAAACACTATAACGAATGATGATATAGAGCATAGATTGAAAATGAAACAAGCAACATTGTTTCTTAATCCAGCAAGTGAAATAGAAATTGATAACATCATAAAAGTATTGCCAAGCAAAACAAGTGTTGGGCACGACAATATCAATACGAAAATTATTAAAGTAATTGCATCAGAATTAGCTCCTGTTCTAAACTATATAGTCAATTTAATATTTCGGACCGGGCTCTTCCCCGATTCACTAAAAATAGCTAAAATAATACCAGTTTTCAAGGGTGGAAATAACAAAGATGAATCTAATTATCGGCCTACATCTATATTCCTTATATTAAGCAAAGTGTTTGAGAAAGCTATATGTTCAAGAATATCTAGTTTCATTGATAATCACAAGATTATAAAACAAGAACAACATGGATTTCAGAAAAACAAATGTACCCAACATGCTGTCAGTAATCTTTCAAATTACATCTCTGAAGACCTTGATGAGAGCAAGTACGTAATAGGGGTTGGTATTCATAGATCTAAAGAAAGCATTTGATACGGTAAATCATAAGATATTGCTTCAGAAGTTATGGAATACGTGGTATTGCTTACGATCATCTCTTCAAAAGTTATCTGCAAAATCGAAAGCAATACACTTATGTTAATTTAGGCGACATCAAACTTAAAAGCAGTAAATTGTGGAATACCACAGGGATCTGTCTTAGGACCGCTACTACTTTTGTGATATATTAAGGATTTGCCGGAAATTTGAAGTAAATCAAAGTGTCTGTTATTTGCAGATGACACAATTATATTCAAGAAGGGATCCACACTTGATTTAGTGCAAAAGGCAATTAATAACGACTTAGCAAAATTAGACCAGTGGTTAAAAATTAATAAATTAACGTTCAATATCGCAAAAACAAAATGCGTATATTTCAGAAACATTTATAAAATAGAAAATATTAAATACTATCCGATTTCTATCAATTCGGAAAACATACTTATGGCCGGTTTCACCGACTTTCCTTAAATGTTAAAGAAGCGTTAAGTCCATTTAACGCTTCCTCACAGCGCCAGAGTGTTTCACCAACCTCCCTCAAGGTTAACAGTTCCTCAAACTCGCCCTTAACTTAAGGACGCGATTTTCCTCCCTTAACTGTTTAACGCGACCTTAAATTACGTAGGAATATGGTGGACAACTATGCTGATTATAGTGTATGATTTATATTTTCCTAAATACGTATCCTTATACTTTCGGAAATAACGTTGCTTTCTTACCTAGCAATGTAAATATGATTGTCGATAATGTTTATACAAGAAATACTTAAGAAGATGCATTCTTTGGGCAATTTTACAGGCAACACATTTGTGTGCAATGTATAATGTGTAAATAACACAGTAGATTATAGTTTCCTTGGTAGAATACTTTCCAGTAATGCACGTGTATATATACAATTTTCAAAACTGTTTCAGAAAGGGGTGGGCAATGCATTTGTTTCTTTTGAACTCTTGGGTCGTAGTGACTATTACTAGTTATATAACCATGACTTTCCACATTAAAACTACATCTTAGTCAAAGTTACTCATAACATTGACTATAGACGTCGGGAATAGTTGAGCGAAAGCACTCCATAAGTAGAACATTTCGTAGAAAGCTCCCTTGTACACTGTTTATAAGGTGATTCCATTGTGGATGTAATCAGCTATACACTTTCACCTTGTCTTTCACAAAAGAACTGCAAACATAATGCGCTCATAGAAGTACATAGATCATTGAGATGCTTTACTATTCCCTTGAATGCTAAACCTCCTTAACTACCGACAAAACGTAATTCATATCCACTTTTATATAGATCACAAGTCAAATGTAGCAAAACGAGTCTGTATTTATCGCAATAAAGAGAACATTGCAATTAACTGTAATTCTTTCTGTAAGTTACTTCTGTCATATGGCATTGAACTACTCATTTCTAATGTAGTTATTTGTATTTTTCTGGTTCCGTACAATGCAGAAGAATGTGATGTAAAATCAAAGAGTGATGTGAGTACACCAACACACATATGCGACCGTGAAAAAGTGTCCTTGCATTCATGCCCATCCCACTTGTTTTTGTATCACTCTCCGCATTGGATGCAACCAAAATATTTACACTGGAAGTACATTCACCCGCCATATAACAGAAGAAGCTAATATAAAGAATTTCCTAATTAACTACGTAAGTAGGTAAGTTACGAAGGGAAAGAATGGGTGAAGTTCCGCAGAGCCGATACAGCCACTGTAGCTTTAATTGCAAGCAGTCAAAAAAAAAAAGGTTGTGTAAAATAACCTAACCTAACCCACTGTAACTTAGTAAACAATAAAAAAGAATGAGTATAAGGTAATTTTATCGGCTCTGCGGAATAAAAACCAAAAGAATTAAAACAATCCGTATCAACATACTCGAGGAACGTGTTTATAGCTTCATCTGCTTCTATTTGCACGGTGTCGAAACTATCCAAGGTGGTCGTGCCAATGATTGATCAAATAAGTAAAATTTCAAGTGTAAACAAGAACTGACGTTAATATAATAATACAAAAATACTTATTTGGTCTACGAAACAAAGTCGGAGACAGTACAGAAAAAGTCAAAGAATTCGCATTTGTTTCATTTGACAAGACAAAAATTTATTGCTGAAGGTGCAGTTGCACCAGTAGGTGACCAGTTGTAAATAGCCAATTGTGAATGACGATTGTTCCAGTGTAAATCATTCATTCTATTTACTATAGATTGTTCCTTGAACAACGAAGGGATAAAATAATTAATTACTTCACTGTACCGTGGCTTCTAGTACATATGCACTTATATCATGTATTAGTTGTAGCTCAAGATTCACTTTATACATTGAAGTGATTTTGGTGGGTGACAGTGCCTTTTCTGATTGCACAGAGTTTGGGGCTACACAATTAAACCTTACGCAAAAATAAAACGTATTTTGTTTACTGCTGTATCAAATATAAATATTATTACCGTTTGTTTACCTTATTGGTCAACTACTGGCGACTGGTCCATTACAGGTACGGACACCCTACACTGTCACTTACTTTCCGTCAATCAGGCGAGATAGATAAGAAACATTTATTTATACGTTCTAAGGTACAATATTTAATTTGAATTATAAGCATTCATCTGTAGTTGCTCTGAATACAGTACAACAAATACTGTACACGCGGGAAATTAGACCGAATTTGTTTACTTTATACTTAACGCACTGTGATTGTCATTTATTTGTGGCCAGTCTCGCGGATCAACCAATCGCAATTCTTGAAAATAGAACAGTATGTATGAGAAATTGCACATTCAGGAATACCAGTGCTTTAACGTCTCGTTTGTTAAGGGAGCCTTAAATCGTAGCGTTAAATGTTGATGCAATGGAAAAGACTTAAGGGACGCTTAAATATTTATGTAAGCGTTAACTAACGCGCCCTTAACCGAAATTTAAGGAAGGTTGGTGAAACCGGCCATTACAGTTTCAAATATAAAGTATCTAGGTAGATGGTTCGACGAACATTTCACATGGGAAAAACACTTCATAGAAATAAGCAAAAAAGCGTCACTACACATTGGTTTACTCTTCAAAATTTCTCGGATGTTTCCCGAAAATGTAACTAAGATGTATTATTATGCTTTTGTACACCCATAAATTTCGTATAGCATTGAATCATGGTATGGGAACTTAAGTGTACAATACAAGCAAACATTATTTGAATTGCAAAAGAGAGCAATTCGAATAATCAAAGGTGCAGACTTTCTGGCGCATACGCGTCCTCTATTTGAAGAGCTTCAAACAAAAACGCTAGAGGAACTTTATTTATATAGACTAAGTTGTCTAATGTACGGGATACTCAATAACAATGTTAGTTTATTATCGTGCCGAGTAACAGCTTTAACACACCCTATAAGAACAAGAGCAATAACAAACAATCAGTTAACAATAAATACCCAGACCACGATTGAACTATGGATTACGAAGCCTCACATTTAGTAGTATTAGTGGTTGGAATTCCTTACCCTCGAACATAAGAACAGCAACAACTAATAAAGCATTCAGAAAACAAGTGAACAACTTTCTACAACAAAACCGAACTGAATTGTAAATAGAGTACATTTTATTTAGTATATTGTCATGTAAATTTTATCTATAATCTTCAGAGATGTCCACATTTAATTATTTAACCAATAAATTTGTAGTTTTTTATTTTGTAGTTTGATATAATCATTCATATCATTACATTATTATATAACCACTGTATTTTTTTTCGCCATTTTTGTAAGAAATCGACAATTATTGAGAGGAGGAACCATAAACAGCATTTGCTCGGTTCTACCTAAATTTCTGTAATCTGTAAATTCTATATTATTATTAATTAAATGTATCTGTATCTGAGTTGGATGTGGTTGATTTATTTGTATATTGTGTCTGTTTTCAACAGTGAGAAAATTCTATCAAGCATTTCTATTTCAGGTTTCTAAACACAATAAAACTAAGTATGAAATGTTTTCCAAGGTAAGTTGTATTCCTCAGAGACAGCACTCGTAGTCAGTATAAAACAAGGAATAAATAATACTGCGTATTGACTTCTGTTGTGCCACGAAGCAACTCCTATGAATGGTCTAAATACGGGCTACTTTGCCTACCTACATCTTCATATTAAGAGTTTCCTTCTTTCAGAACACAGTACTTGGAATTTCAAACCTAGTAAGTCATTTTCATATTTCAGAAGTTCCTGTCATAAAGAAAAAAAGTCAGCAATCGATTTAGAAAACGAGGAAGTGCTACTGTTATAACGGATAACCCATACTCAGAAACAATTATGGCTTCCTTGGAAAAGCAGAAATCTAGTAAATGCAAGAAGGCTTGCAGCCGTATTCAGAGACGTTTTCTGGAGCGACTAACGCTGTAGTAGCGAGTGACTAACTAGTCGAAGTCGTATTCAGAATCGTTTTTTTTTTGTGCGCTAGTAGCGCCTAAAGTTAGTTACGTACTAGTCGCGTACTTAAAAAAGGGGAAAGCCTAGTTTTGCGTTGTACTAATGACCTACTTGGAACTTTTGACGATAGAAAACAAGGAAAGAAAGATAAATATGTATAATTACTTGACGAAAAAGTGAATATATTCTCCTGCACAACACATTTCAATAAATTAAAACACTAAAATCATCTTTTTAACGACAAAAATGACTCAAATAGGTAGAACGCATGCTCATTTTATAATGCTACCAAGCAAATTAAAGCATATAGAAACACACCCCAAATTTTGTAATTTTTTCCGCACTTCTGGTGCTTGGAAACAGATGATGAGATTTTGTCCGCAAAGAGGGGATTAGAGATTGTGTTTCACAAAGAATTGAAAAAAATCGTCTGCTTAGAAATTGAAATATATAAATTTATGCTGCATCCAATTTCCCGTAGGATTACTATGGGAAGGTATCGGTTGTTTGCGCCTGGTCAAATATGGTGCTAAAATCAGACCGGTGTTCTATTACTACGGGAATGTACATGCGAAATGTAACTACTGAAAGGGAAAATATAGCTTACATGAGTTCGAACCACTTGTGTCCCTAAGTGGAAATATTCGTCCTGATTCAAATTCAAATGCCAAGTTGAAAATAGTGAGTTGAAACTTAAAAAAAAAAAAAAAATCAAGTGCCATCGTAAATCACATTTTATGATGATGCCAAGGAATTACGTATTTTCTACTAGTTGCCCCACCCTTCATATTTGGTTTTTTACACGTTGAAGGCTGTACAATGTACACGGACATAAATAGTATTCCTTTCGTAAACAAGAATAAATTTGTTTTGCCATTTCAAGCATGTACCGTAACCTAGAATGAAGAGAAAACAAGCACTTCCCTTGCCTTGATACTGAGCGATGTTCAACTGAATGGACAAGAGTATAAATAAAAAGACAGATTTGACTTGATGTGACATAAAACTTCTTAGCATTAGATTTACAATGAGTCGGGCGTTCTTTTTCTGTATGGAATCCAGGGATTCTTCCAGACTCTAGTTAATTGTAGAGCACATATCAAAGATTTTTACACTATGTGGCAGGATATAAATAGGAGAAAAAATTAGGAAATGTTTTATTATACAAGGAACATTTATTTTTTTACTCTGATGGTTATCCAAAGCCTCAGAATGTCAATTTAACTTTTAATTCATGAGAACGGAGCAGGTCGAGCGTAAGCCACAATGGCTTACTCATAAAATTAATTTTATCTCACTGCGGAAGAACACATTTTTTCCCCTCCTCCTGTAACTCTTAACTAAGCATGCGCAATGGACATTTCCGTTTTCACCGTCCTTATATATTTTATAGTTTGTTTGTGTACATCGGATTAAATAACATATGAGGTTCTTGAAATTTCAGCGCTACGGTTTTCCGTTACGTAGAAATATAGCATGAAATACTGAGAATTTAATCTCCTACGTCATACAACGAAAATCATCCTCTGATTGGTTTACGTAATCAGTCCGTACTATTTCCAAAGCTATATGCTCCTCCCTATGTTACGTTCCTTATTCAGAAGTTTGAAGACGAAAAAACGAGAAAGAGATAGTACATTCACATCATCACTTAACGAATAATTAATGTACAAATCTGCAAAACACACTTCAGTAAGTTAAAACACCAGAACATGTTTTTAATAACAGAAATTGCTCGAAATATAGACAGGGAGCAGTCTTAACTTGCAATGCTCTTCTTATCGCTAGTTCGTGCAACTGTTGACGTCTTGTCAATTTAGCTCAGTTGGTTAGCGCATGCAACAATTAATTTTTTATACTTTCACCTAAGGCTGTTCGAATGCTATCAAAGACCGTGATTTATTTTACTTCACAAAACGCAAGAGTAACTTCAATGTAAAAGTTTCAATTTACTTTTTTGTTTCTTACATGCGTTTATTATTATTTTATACAATGACATATTAAAACTATTGAATATATTCACGGGCTACAAGTACGTTAAATTGTTAACAGATGGCAGTAACGAACACTATTAATTCATGTGCTTTTAAGTTCTTGAAAAATACTTCACTAGCATTCATTAAAAAAGTATACGATTGTCGGATGTAAAAACCCACATTTTTTACAGAAAAAATAGGTAATTCTTTTTAAATACAAGAGTTCTAAACAGCATTATTAGAAGATATCTTATGATTTAATCATGAAAAAAAAAGAGCTGATATAAATTAGTGTTGAAGCTACCAAACTATATCAATATCTTAAATAGTATTAAAAGTAAAAATCAATTTTAAATGAATAAAACGAACTAAATGATATGTTAAGGCATAGAGAAACGCTATTCACCAATTATACTATTTCTTTCGATCCATTTTTGCGATCTCTTTTTAACAATACTAACAAATCAAATACCATTTGTATGTCAATAACAAGCAGTCGGAAGACTGATTACGTCATAACATGGCGGCGCCCGATTAAGCGTAAAGCTGAGACTCTTTTGAAGCAAGTCTTTATAACTCTTGATAGATTCATCACAGAAAGAAAAGAAAATGTTTTCCGTAGTCTGCTTTAATAGAAGAATTTTTTACTGCAATAAAAAAATACTACCGGAAATGTCCATTCTTCCCTTACAACGTTGCCAAATTTTATCACTCAAGATCATTGTACTAACTAATCTCACGCTAATCAAGTGACTAAAGTTAGTACTCTGTGTTTCTGAGTAGGAAAAGTTGGTATGGTGTTGGCGCAGTGCTAAGTAATCATGAGACTATCTTCTGATTAGTGAGTTCTCTCTGAATACGGCCCATTATCTTTTAGTTAAGTTGAGCAAAGAGCTGAACAATTTTTTTTTTAATGGAATATACCTGAAGGGAAAAGTAAACAAGGAACTTTAGAATTTACAAGACAAGACTCAGAATCAGAAGAATCTAGGATGATGTTTTCTGATCCTTGTGATGATGAAGATAGTTACTTTGATACGCCACCTGCATAAGAAAAGCCAGAGGATGAAGATGCGAACTGTATATTTTGCGACAGGATGTTCTCTGGACACATAGGGAGACCTGAGCACATAAAGAATGCGCTGGTGCAGAAAAGGACTATCTCTGACTTTTGTAAATATGCATTTATCATCACTTTATCACTCTTGAACATTATTTTGAACAGTTAAAATTTCTTCTTAATTATTTAAGGTAAGCCTATATTCAGGCTAGCCCATATTTAGACCAGTGCTTCAAAAGTCAAAATTATGACATCTGTGTAAAATATGTGTTTAATATCATAGTCATGGGTTCTTAATCTAAATTTGCAACTACACTATAAAGTAAAGATATCTCCGACATATTTACGTTCCTTGGAATTATATTTACATTGCTCAGTACATTCCTTGGATATTTTTTTAGATATTCGAAAAATAAAAGTGGTAGCCTATATTTGGACCTTCTGCTCTCTCTCTCTCTCTCTCTCTCTCTCTTACTCTCTCTCTCTCTCAAATATATAAAAAAACGCTTGATGTCCTCTACCAATTTTGCATTTGGACGTCGTCTCGGTCGTTTCTTTCCTCTAGGAATCCCATAGTACATTTGTTGTCCATTTTCCATCTGTTCGTCTAGCTATGTGACCGGCCCATCTTCACTTCATCTTCTTCGCAGTGATTACATTCTCTACTCTTGTTTGTGCACGGATCCATTCATTTGTCTTTCTGTCCCTCCTGGTTATTCCTAGCATGCATCTCTCCATTACTCTTTGTGTGACTCTTAATCTTTGAGTTGTTTGCGCATTCAATGTCCAAGTTTCACAGCCGTACATCATTACCGGTAAGTTAACTAAAAATCAACTTTACAATGAGAATTATGGTGAAAATGTGCATCAAGTTTCACCTGAAGCAAGTAAGTTACGTCATCGTTTGCAGATTATTATATGGAATCCATTTTCCTGATGATATCATTTCAGGGAGACCATGTTCACAAATGTTATGGACTATGTCAATATTTCAAAATAAATCATTTTTCCAGTGAGACTTTCGGATAAAAGTGCTTTGTTCCGAATATATATCTGAAACAAGTAAGTTACGTCATTGTTTGTGGTGGCCACGGAAGCCATTTTTGTGATGACGTCATTCCAGGCAAACCACGCCCACAAAGTTGGGGTCTATATCGATATTTTGTCCTTACATAAGTACCTATCATCCCTGAGAGTGGCATTTTGCAGGATTCTGAGCTATAGTGACGTTAAGTGATTTAATTACCAAGCTGCTATTTAGAACAAAAGACTGACTATAACATATGTACGTCATAGCTGCAATTACTTTGAAGTATGAAAACAAAACTAAGGTAACACATTATTCGTCCATCCTACCTTCACAAAACATTAGCAAATACAAGAGAAAGTTTTTGAAAACTCTACATCTTGAAAATTTTTCAGAACCACGTATTTTCATTCTTGTCTTGTCTTTGCCACACAACAACACAAGCATTCAATCTCGACGATATTCTGTTCCTTCACAAGCGACGTCACGAGCAACAAAGAAGTTTTACTGCCATCTCTTATTAAAATATTGTTAATTCCATTATTCGCTTTGTCTATATTTACTTTGCCCACTTTCCCTATATGTTTTGATAAACAAAATGAACTTTGATAAAATTTATTTTGTGACCCACATCCGTGTCCCAGATGGGATTTAAACCCGAAACCTCTAGGATGTCAATATGACTCATGACCACCGAGACATATTTTTAGTTGGTGGCAATTTGTATTATTACTTGCTCGATTGTATCAGCTTAAAGTACTTGGAAGCATTTGAGTTTCTGTGGATCGTAAATAAATAAATAAATTGTATACTCTAGAAAAATAGTAAAATGAGGGAAAATCCACTGGTGAAACCTTTTAAGCCATCTATCAAACAACACAAGTCTTCAAAATCTATCTTAGCACGCCCCGAATTCCTTTTGTTTTTTACATAACATTTAGCTTTTACTCGACTTTCATTGATGTAAGCTGCCGCGTTTCGAGACTCCCTAGATTGGAACTCTTTTCTAAGTCTTATCCCTAAGAGGTAAAAAAGCTTCCACTATTATACGTAGCTGTCGTTCTCTTCTCAATTCCGCTTCACTTATGAATCATTTACGATGTCACCATCCCTCATTGCTGTATTTTTTATCAGCGGCGTGCATGCGTCTCACGAGAAGCGCTACATAGCAAGAGCAGCAGCTGCTCGGTCGAGATTAGAGGTTTTAAGGAAATAACGTTAAACGTACGTAAAAAGTATCAGACTGTGAACATTTTCTGCGTTGAATGGTACAGATGGGCGTAGTTCTGAAGTGGTAAAGCGGCTTGCCAGTTCAAGTCTCAGGCATGAAATAATGAGAACTGACCTCACAGTAACGTATAAATGAGAAAATGAAGGAAGACACAATGAAATGATATAATTCCTCAAGTTTGTTTTTCTGTTTAAGTTGTTCTATAAGGGCTGAACGATATAACTTATATCCCTCGGTATGGACGTGTCCAGAATTTTGTTTCGGGGGGTTCCAAGATGATTTTGGATATTAAATGTAAAATATATATATATACGAGGTATTCCAAAAATGTAGAGGTGAATTACTTACACCAAAACAAGAAAACGGTCATCTGAAAAAAATCGAAACTCGTAGTTTAGGAGCTATATATGCACGCAAATATCGTCAAAAATGACGTAATATCTCGACTAATAATAACGCAAATCATACCGGCTTAGCAAATCACAATTAATGCTGTAGCTAACATAACTATCTGAGCAAAGCTCATGATTAGGGACTCTATCATAGACATGTTTTTGAGTATATGAATCCCATTGTCGAGATATGACGTCATTTGTGAAGATGCCGCTCCATATTTACGTCTACGTATCTCCGAAAGTACTCACATGTCAATAGTTCTTAAGAGCAACAATTGTCTTGTTTTCGTGTGAGGAATCTGGATCCAACGTACTCCTCTAAATATATCCAAGTGTTTTGGGAAACCTCTTGTAGGAGCAAGCATAGTGAAAGTAACATCAGGATATTAGTTGAGGTACTATCATTCATTCACCTCGTGGAATTGATGTAAACTTTTAACCTCAGGATGGCCAGCAGCAGTAGCCCGAATCTGGGTGCCTGTTCGGTACCGATCCGAAGACCGCTACCGTAATCACTTAACCACAAGGAATCTCGTATATTTGAGCTTCAAGTGATCTGTCCGAATTATGTCAATTTTATATTGATATTTGTTTTTCCGAATTATTGAAATAGTTCTATCTAAAGTAAATAGACCTTATAATATTAGTAAAATAATCAAGAGGTTTATAGAGACATTTCCGTAAGCCTGATTCTTGAAATCAGATAACCACTCATTGAACAACTCTGAGGGATAAGTTGTTTCGCTCGTGGTTAACAAGAGTTAACGGGTTTGATTGCTCGTAGTTACACATTCAATTTTGTGATTCCATGTAAAAGTACAATTTGATTTATCCAAGTAAAATTCTAACTTAGATTTAATTATATTATTAAGCCTTGGATTTGTAATTAAAAAATATTTTGTTTGCTGTTTCATTAGAAATTATTAAAATTTAATTTTAGTTAAATAATTAAAAAATAATTATTTGAGTATTTTTGGCAATAAAAAATATTTTGGGGTTTTTGAACGTTATACCAAAATTATATAGCAAATATAATACAAATTTGCCCTTTACTTTTTTAAAAAAAAAATAAAAGTACTTGATACTATCTGGCATTAAACAATTATTTTTGGGTGAAGAAACCAAATATATAGTTATTTAGAAGTCTTTAGAAACAAAAAAGTATTCACATACAAATTCAGGGAGAGCAAAGGCCACAATTTTTTAGAGACATTGGGGAACCCAGGGTTGGGTTTAGAGGGGCGGTTCTTTGCCTCCCATTTCCTGGAAGGGAACAAATTGAAACAAAAATGATGGTAAAATATGAATTCCTGTCACTGACTCTAAAAAATTGAGGGTACATTATACCACCTATTTTTAGAGGCAGTGACGGACCCAGAGATTCATATTTTACCGTAATATTTGTTTCTATTAACCTGTTTACTCCCAAGAAGTGGGAGGTAAAGAAGCGCCCCTCTAAACCCAACCCTGGGTTCGCAACTGCCTCTCAAAAATTGTGGGTACAAAATTGGAATTTTGTACCCACAATTCAAAGGTACAGTTTTTAGGTTGTAGCATAACGCTGCAACTGGGAACGAAGCAGCATTCCTGGTCTCACTCTTCGAAATATTGCTATTCATTCTGATAAGCCGTCCTTTACTTCTCTGATATAGGAACAAGTTTCTTATAAGTCTTCAGCTTTCCATTCCACACGTGCATTCTTCAAGTTTTTTTCCTCGATCAAATGCCTTTTCCAAATCAACAAAAGCTACTTATTCTTCCTTACCTTTCTCTATGTATCTTTCTCCTCTTGTTCTTAACAAACCAACAGCGCTCCTTGTTCCTTTCTCTTCTTTAAAATATAAACTGCTCCTCTTCAATTTCTGCATTCACCTACCGTATAATTTTCTGTTTAATATTCGTAGAAAAAGCTTTGTTGAGTGCCCTATTAGACTGATGATTCGGTAATCTTCACATTCTTGCATTCAACTTCCCCAATGGAATCATTACTGTTTCTAAATGGTGGCTTTACCATTCTTCTGATTCATAAATGTCCTTGCATAGCTACAGCATTTTCCTTTTTCCTTTCTTTCTCTCCTACAATTTTTATAAATTCAATCGAGGTAGCATCCACGCCCATTGCTTTATCATTTTTCGTCTCACTAAGAGTCTTCCGAAATACTTCTCTGACTATTTTGAACTCTTTATCTGACTAGTTTGAACTTACTTCTGCTTCTTCAATACGCTATGTATACGTTGGGACGTTTAATAAATTTTAGTTTACCAAGATTTTACTTTTTCCAAAATGAAATTGGAAAGTTAAAATACATACAAATTTTGCAGTTAATTTTCACTTCTATCTTTTACTTTTCTTATGATATATTAAATGATTTTGCAAACGTTTAGCAACCATAAAAGCTGACTAAGGCTACTTGCGCACTATCCAACAAGCTTCCGAATGGTCTGACAGACATTTTGTCGGAAGAAAACCTGAAGCAAGTTTTCATCCGATACGGTTTGGAACATCTGTTTCTCGTCATGTTTACTCTTTGAACAATGGAAGTCTTTCGCGCGAAGAAGGCGAATGTAGAGGAATTGAAGAGGGAGACAGAAAGAAAGATAGAAAGGGAAACAGTGTTGCTCTCTCTCTCTTTCTCTCTCTCTCTCATTTTTTCTAAATTATCTCTCTGTCTACATGCAGTGCGTTCCATAACTCCTATTTCCTTTTCCTTTTCAAGTTTGGGAAGAATCAATGTTTTCCGCAGTAATTTTGCTAGCACGTGAGGGAGATAGGTATGTAAAACTTGAATACGGTTAATTAGAGAAATATTGGGTCAACGTTTCGTTGTCTACCGTAGCGAAAACTGTGAAAGTGATTTTCTGCTTATGGAAAACAATGTTAAGGCTGAATTAAAACGAAAAAGGAGAGAAACCCATTCTAGTTTCTAAAAAGGAGAAAATCGCTTTCGCAGTTTTCGAAAGAGAATGAAACGTTCGTCCAATGTATCTGTAATTTATCTTATTCAATTTTACATACTCATACACCCACCCACCTTCCTCACGTGCTAGCAAGATTACAGAGTAAAGCATGGATTCATTTTATTCCAAAATTGAAAAGAAAGAAGGAATATGATCTATGGAACACACTGTATAAACTATATTTCTCTTCCCTCCCCCCTTTCCTCATCAACACAACATTATCCGCATGCTGCCGACATGTCGGACGGAAGGAAGCCTGAAGACTATCGAAAAACTCTATCGCAAACAAATGACTCTGCGATTCTGAGAGAATTCTTTTTGTATGCTGTTGTCCACGTAAGATTTTGTTTACAAGTCTGACTCTGTTCTTGTTCTGTGTTCCACGAGATCGAGTTACAGCGTACGTGCAGTTCTCAATATTCAATGAATCACCCTCAATTCAATTCAATACCCAATAGTTCTCTTGCACAAGCAAAAAAAAAAAAGTGGAAGTCTTGTGGCAAAAGTTGAAACAAGAGGCAAGAATGAGGGGCAGGGGAGACAAGTACAAAAATCAACACATATAACATTATACATCAGACATAAACTGTTAATATTTCTACGTTATGGGGTATACCATGATGGATTTTTATATTCTCTTTTAATAATAGGAAAGTTTATGGTGTTTAAGTAAGAAAATTAACAGTAAAACAGTAGGTAATGCAAAGAAACAGGAGATTTAATTATAAAACAGTGGGATGGAAACACTGAAACCGGGCCGACATTGTCTAATACAAGTCTGAAGGTGTGCAAGCGCGCATTGCTTTTGCATTGCCATTGTAACAAGATCATCCTTCAGACAATTGGAAAGCGCAGTGGAGTCTTACTGCAGCTGTCCGGCAAAAAATTAGAAGAACTCTTTGTCTGAACGTATGCAAAGCTCAATTTAAGGCAATGCTCCACTATTCATCCGATTTCCTTCATTCAAAAAGTCTTCCGATATGTTTGAAGCATGTCGGAGGGTAATGTGTTAGAAGATAATGAAATGAAGTTTATAATACTAATAGGGCCGCGGTAGCTCAGTGGTAGAGCGCTCACTTGTGATATGCGCCGTTCTCGGTTCGATTCCGGCTCGTGAACTGTGGGCTTTGTGCTGGACGAACACGGTATACGTTGGATTTCTGTGGATTCTCTCGTTTACTTCCAATTTCTTCATTCCACCAACTCTCCCATCATTATTCATTCGGCCTGAGCCAAAGTTACCAAAAGGCCTTAATTGAAAATTTAAATTCAATAATGCCAATATCTCAGTTTTAAATGATTGCGAACAAGGGCACTTTTGTGAATGGTGTACCTATATGTGCTACCGCCAGGCTACAGCAGCGAGTGTCTGATTTGGGTGTGTCTTTGGAAAAGTTTTCGTCTAGACCTCTCGAACGACACTGTAAGTTTCCTAGTCATACGTGTTCTTAAGTTCAAAGTTGTCTATCTCGGGAACAGTTAATCCCACCTGGATGATGTATGCGGCTTTAAACACGCCTTGCCGAGTCCTTTCAAGTGACTCCTCAAGCACATTTATAGCCTTAGCAGTTCCTGAGTTGAAAATTATCGACAGACGGATCGACAGAGACAGAGAGCGGCGATTTAAACATTAAACCACTTATTAATCCATTCTAACTTGTTAAAACCTAGTTAAAGTTGATTGTGGAAATTTTAATTTATTGATTTTGTGTATTTTGCGAAAAATTCTTGACTGAAATTTTACATGATAATGAAACGTTTATAAATTTTGGGAATACCTCTCCGCACTTTTTTTTAGTTCACTAACATTTCTCGTACACTTGGACTTGTAGTTACGAAAGAACAAAACATGGTAAGAACGAGGAGAAAACCAGGGTCCTTTCTGTGATAAGCGAACTTGCCTTCTTAAAGGTTTATTTGTATTTCGCTTGTAGCATTTCTCCTTCGAAACAGCTCATCAGGCCTTGATCATATTTTGCACAATGATAATGGCTTTCATTGAGCAGGTTTTTAGCGAATAAAATTGAAAATCAAACACGCAGGTTTGATCACCGATACACCACAAGAAAACTTACCTCAATAAAGCATCTGACAACATAATTAAACGCGTATGTAGTTGATAGATGGCTGGCAAAACAATATTCAGAATATTGTTCATAACCTTACACAAAGGTAAGTGAAGACGTAAAAGCTTACGATAATTTATTAGATTGTATTTCTAATTATATTTGTTATCAAAAGTTTCAGCTACTATCTTGATTTTGTACTTTAACAACAAATTTGGTTATGATGTAATGTTTTGTACTTATATTAACTCTGCTCCCAGTTAAAAAAAAATAATATTTGATCTAATAAGTTTCCCTCCAAATTTCGACATATTGTCTATCTAATACCCTAATATCTGAACGAATTGAGCTATCGACAACACACTTAAGTGCGTCATATCTGTCGGTAGATACGATCAAATTTGACATGCAAGTTAGTAACTCTATTATCATTATGACTGATTTAAACAATGTGTGTACAAAAACAAGAAGTGTATGAAAAGCTATCTTGAAAAACAATCATGGAAAATTTTACTTCAGAAAACATGATAAAGTCTCGTCACTTTTTCTACACATTTTTACGCGTACATTTCTACTGCACAATACTAAGGCAAATTTAGAGAGAAGATTTATTAAAATAAAAAAAAAGTGCACAAGATGCATAGCTTTAAGTATTGTTTATTCCCTATTTAAAACACATATTCATGCCCACGTAATGGGACTCCTCTGTTCCGGAACTAACATGAATTAGAGGAGACAGAGTGAGGAAAAGATTATGTACTGGCTCTATCCATTTCCAATCAGATGAAATCTGACTAGATGAAAATTCAATTAGTTCGTTTCAGCTCTCCCCATATGATAATCAATGAACTAGTTTTATTCGAGAATCCCTTTCTGCACCTGTTGCTTTCGACTGCAACGCATGCGCTACATTGTAAAGCAGCAGTAGGGGGTTACGTAACACTCAGAAAGTTCCTAATCCTGAGATATCTCCATGGCGACCAGCCTTTCTATATCCACATTTACGCACACACATACAAAAATCCTTAATATGTTCTGAAAGGACACTTTCCTTACCATATAAGACTTCTTTTTTTCTCCAAAATTAAACATATCGGCACAACGCTTAGAACTGGTAGAGCTCGTTTCTCTGAATGTAAAATAAGTCAAACTTTTAGTTTCTGCAAAGTGATCATAAATTCATTTTTTTTATTCACATTCTATGCTGTACAATAAGAAAAATTTATAAACTAATATGGTTCTTGAGTCAGAATATGTTTAAATAGAAAACTGGTTCGCAATGGTACTGTTTTCTCGTAAAGTTGAGTAAATAATCTGAAATGAGTGGCGAACAAACAGTGACACAAAGTGTTGAGGAGGCAAGGGTAACGAACACACAACAAAATATTGAAACTGGCAAACGTGATGATTCATCGCGTGCAATGCAACGTTCGAAACGTATTCTCATCTGTATCGTGTATGCTTCCTTGTTTCTGGATAATGTTCTCCTAACAGTAGTTGGTAAGTACCTACATTTTGTTAATTATTAGTGCTAGATTGAATTGTTATTAATATGATATACTAGCTGATTTTACCAACCGTTGGTGCGGGGTGAATAAAATATGTTGACAATAGTCATAAGATTGTCGCCAATACTCGCTTCTCCGTGGCGAGCCCAGGCCCCAGCTTACGAAGTTTTTGGGGGCTGCACCCCCTTTATCGTAACCAGAGTCTCCGGGGAACTGCGTCCCCCATGGTGGAGATATGTCCCCATAGCACCTGGGGGATGTGCCCCCATAGGTTATATCTACCCCATTTATTGTAACCTACTCTCGATGGTACACCTTAATACCAAATTTCATTTCTCTAGTTCCAGGGGTTTGGAAAATGTGTTTTTTGGGCGGCCATTTTGGATTAAGAGGGCGACTTTTTTAAACGTTTTTTTTTATATTATCGTGACCTACTCGTGATGGTACACCTCCTTAACAAATTTCATTCCTTTAGCTCGAACAGTGTGGGAAATGGTTTTGGGTCGCCATTTTGATGGCGACTTTTTCAAAATGTTCTAATATTTGCCTAAACTACTCTTGATAATACACCATTCTGCTAATTTTCGTATTTCTAGCTCAAACGTTGTGGAAAATGCATTTTTTTGATCCGACATTTTGGATACAAGACATGTTTCTGAAGATAATAAATTTAGAATCAAAGTGATATGGTAACTTCCCAGTCCGGTCCAGTGTCTGACCATGTGCGAAAAATCATTCCAATCAGTCAAGCACTTTTTGCGTGATGCTCAAGCAAACATCGTCACTTTCATTTTTATATGTAGAGATTAACTTAAGAATTTCTAAGAACGAAGTCTACAGATTTTGGTAAAGGGGGCTTCCAAACAACTAGTCCCTGCAACAAACAATCAGGGATTTTAAACCTTCGACCACGTGCAGGAATTCAAAATCCAAAATTTTATGTATTTATTTAATGACAACACAACAGGCAATGGCCTAATTATAGTGTTGAGCTTTACAAAGTAGTTGTACAGAGTTTATTGACAATTGCATCTCTAAATTCTTTAGGCGACATATAGCATACGTCCAGATCATTGTGAGCTGTACAGAATTTGTTATATATAGTACAAATTCTCCAGATTGGTGACCTCATCAAAATATTGGTTCTTGCCTTTTTACAGTGGAAGAGACCAGTATTATTAACGCGAGTTTTAGATGATGGGACACGAAACTGTAATGCTGAAACTAAATCCATGCAATCTAACTTATTTTGAACAATTTTTTGAAGAAATAACAGATCAGCAATGTTGCGCCTTTGTTCCAAGCTCTGAATATTAAAATTCTTAATGACTGCATTGTAACGGTCATAAGCAGGATAGATTCGAGTTTCTTTAAAAGTCAGAAATTTATGAAATTTTGATTGGATTTTCTCTAATTGTCGGCAATGTTTCAATTGATGGATTCCAAATGGAAGAAGCATATTCTACCTTGGAGCTAACATTAGCATAGTATTTTGTTTTCCAATGTTGATATATTGTTGAACTTTCTTTCCGTTCAAATTACGAATCCTAGTAACTTCAAGGCTTCATTTGTTATATTTGTAACGTGTATGTTAAAAGTCAATTTCGAGTCAAAACTGACACTAAGATCCTTAACTACAGTAGGTCTATTTAGTACAATTTAATTAATGGAATAATCAAGTTGATGAGTGTTTTTATTTCTATTAAATGATAATACTTTACATTTACTTATGTTGACTCCAAGTTGATTAATAGCACACCAGTTTGCAATATTATCTAAGCTTTGCTGAAGTCTTATGCAGTCTCCGATAGAGTTGACTTTGGTATATATTTTGAAGTCACCTGCAAATAACAATTTTTCATTATCAGGCACATAATCAGGAAGGTCATTAACAAATAAGAGGAATAATAAAGGTCCTAGGTTCGAACCTTGAGAAACTCCTGAGAGTGCAGAATATTCATATGATTTGAACTCTTTATAGACAACTGATTGCTTGCGATTTGTTAAGTATGAATAGAGGAGCCTAATCACAGTGGATGAGAAGTGATAGTGATTCAATTTTTTCAGTAATATATTGTGATTTACTCTGTCAAATGCTTTCTCAAAGTCAATATAAATCACATCAACTTGTTTGCCTTCATCCAACGAATTTGCTATGTAGTCCGTAACAACTGCTAAGTTTGTTACCATGTATTTCTGAGAAACAAAGCCGTGCTGCTTAGTTGAGATAATTGATCGAATGCGATTACTAATTCTCTTGTATAAGATCTGTTCAAACATTTTCCCAAAAGCTGGTAATATTGAAATTGGCCTGAAGTCATCAATGTCTCTACTATTATTAGATTTTGGGATAGGACAAACCAGGGCAGATTTCCATTTGTCGGGGAAAGTACATGTTTTTAGGGATAAGTTAAATGCTATCAATAGGGGATATTTAAATGTATCATCCCTTAACTACATAAGAGGATATGCCATCAGAACCAACTGTCGTCTTCGATTTTAAATTTCTGATAGCATTTTCAACTTCCTTTAGTTGAATTTGGTCAATTCACAGTGTCCCTATTTCATCATTTCTATTACTAACAGCATCTCCCTTAAGATTATTATATGTGTGAGAAGAGGATAGAAATACCGATTGAAAATACTGAGCGAATGCATTCTCTATCTCATCATTCCTAGATAACTACTAACCTTCAAATCTTAATACATTTGGCGGAAGGTGCCTTCTTTATTTTTGATAAAGTTCCATAGTTTGCTCGAGTTGGTATTGATATTATTTTCAGAATTAATTATAAAACTCTTATAGGCAATTCTAATGTCTTTCTCAATTTCCCTACGTAATCGAGCAAATTCTTAACAGAAAGGTGTTGAGTTCATGGTTTTGACCCTGGATTGTTTATGATAATATGCCTTGACCGTAAGTTTTCTAATAATATATTTGGTGAATCAACACGGATACTTTGAAACAGTACTTATTTTACGAGGAACACACCTATCAAATATTTCATAGACAATATCATAGAATCTACTCAGTAGGTCATTAACATTCCGATACATTTGTAAGAACTCCCAATCGATAGCTTGTAGTACCTGATACAACATCAGAAAATTTGCCTTCCTAAAATTGTAATAATTTGTGTTACTTTTCTGCTTTGCTTTCTTGACCTTTCTGTTAACTATGTCTATTGTTATAGCTGGGTGATGGATATCTTCCGGTACCAACGATAGCAATTCTCTAATAACTTCAACATTTTCAAGATCTGACAGAACTAGATCTAGTGTGCGATTATTTATAGCCTTTACAGTAAGTAACAGATTTTGGCTGTACACTACAAAAATTTCTTGTGTTAATTCAACACTTTCCGGTGTCTCAAGGCGACTAAAACCTTTTTGTGTTAAATCAACAAAACAAACGGTGTTGATTTAGGTGATTCATCACAATGCATGTGTTGTCAATATTGATTAAAAACTGTAGTAGTACTAGTATGACACTCTCTTGTGTTGAATCAACATTGACAACACATTTGTCATGTTGAATCATCGAAATCAAACTCAGTGTGATGTGTTGATATAAGACATAAAAGCGGTTGTCATCCTGGGACGCCGGCAAGTGTTAAATTAACACAATCATTGTTTCTGCAGTGCACATTACTTTCTACATTTCGATGGTCGACGAAATTGAAAAGTAACACCGCTGACCTCAAATCAAAGTAACATCCTTTATTTCCCTGATAGGATTCAGGGGATACGAGATACAACAACAGTCTGGAAGTCTGACTCTCAGCTTGGATTTTTGAATCTCGAGGCTACAAAGCGAGCACATTCCTATTTGCTACTTATATTTCTCAAACTATTAGAAGTTATATTAAAAATATATAATAGAATATAAATATTAGAATGAAAAAGAAAAGTGTTTATTAACTTCATTTTGTATTAGCAATTTTAGTATACCGTATATTGAGCTATTAGTACCTATTAGCACTTTCCAACTATACGAGTGAAATACTTAAACACCAATGCCTCAGGCGGGATTGGAACCTGCAGCCTTGTGAACGGTGACTAAGTGCCCTAGTCCACACGACCATCGACATCGGCAATCTTCAAGATGAACTTGGCTTTATGGCTAAATCTAATTTTTGTAATATCTGAGGTTTTAAAGACAAAAAATAATTGTAATTAATTTTACGGGAAAAGATAACAATCATTTACATCCCGTTCACATGAAGCCACCATGGCACCGCCACCAGAAATTTTAGTGGCTCTTCTCGTCACGTGAAGTAGCCACAAATAAAAGTTTTATATTTCATCTCGAAGGTTATCAATAGAAAAGACAATTTATAATCAATCTTTCATTTATTTAACTTAGCCAAATATAGCCTATGGCTAGGCATACGCCAAAATAACACATGTTTGTCTAATCGCCCTTTGGTGTCCAACCAAATCAATTTATGCATCTAGCCAAAGACCGCCATAGGTCTTGAGGATGACGTTCTTCTGTGAGCATTTTTCCTGGAAGGGGAATGATGAAGCGAATAATCAGTCTATCTAAGTATCATCTTGGCATTTAACTAGTGAAACTGCAAAACCGTGGAAAACTTTAAAATCAGGATAGTTGATATGATTTGAACTTGTGGAATTTCTATCTACCTATAAAAGTATGCAGCTGTAACCATTAGGCCACAAGGATGGTTTTAACTAATCTTAACGCAACCTAACCCTCAGAAACAAATCCTCTTGACATTTGTCTATTGTCTTCCTAAACGTATATAGTATTTATAAAACCCTGTCAAATGTAGTTCTTGTTAATTTTTTGCCAATTTATTTCTTATTTTAGGTTAACCTTAACTGCGTTCGTTGTTTATGTTTTCCTTAGTCCATTTCGTTGTTTCGAGTACTGTACCCCAGTGGCGGATCTAGGATTCTCTCTTTACGTAGCAAGCCGAAGTTCAACTTAGGCCAGCATTAGAAAGATCATCTGCACACAGAAATCTCAGTGGGAGGAAGTACGAGAAGCCACAGAAAAAACAAAGTTCGACTCGATTGTGATTGTTGCTCTGTCTGACACACCTCACTGAGAAGTGAACTGTGATTGGAACACCGAAATCGAGGTTGGTATAAAAGCCAAACATTTGATACTTTGTGATCGTTCGTTACCACTCCAACAGCTCGTCTACTATTAGTGACATAGATTTGGTGCTACCGACTGAACTCAGCTCTGTTGTACTTTGCTATCGAATATAGAACTTCAACCATCATGTATTCTAAGTGACAACGTTCAACTCGGTCTGTCTTTGATCTCCATGAATTCTGTGTGTCGTATCTTAACATCTTCGACTACCTCTTTATTCTGAATCTCCTCTTCTATCAAATATTTAGGAGTTGGAAACCAATTAATTGCATACTCTTTGACTGTGTTTTATCTAGCTTAAGTATGGTGATGCTATATTCGGTGGTACTTGGCTAACTTCAGTAACTTGCGTTCGTGCTCGATATTTATCCATTTAATCTGTTATTTAGAGAATTAAACTTAGTTCTATACACAGTCCAATCCCCGAGTTTCATTTGCGAATTTTATGAATATTCTATCCTAGAACCTAACAGCACAACATGTCTCTATCATCTCGAGTGCGCTCATGGCTCCTTTCATATCAGATCTAATGGAAATATGGCGGAAGTTAAGGTAAGTAGTGTTTCGCAAATACCGCCTATTGCATCCACTTGGTTCACAAGTTCAATTATTTTTGGCGGTTCTTTGTCAGACTTTTCAACTATGTGTAGTCATACTTCCTTGCCTGTCTTTAGTTTGAAAACCAAAATATATTTTAGACGCCTTCTTCCTTGTATTTCGCTTTGTTGCACATCCTTCAAATAAGATGCCCACTTCAAACATAGCCATTATTCTTGTACATTGCTATATTTATGTTAACATTTTGGTTTCGTATTCAAGCACTTTGGCTAGCTCTCCCTTCTTCAATTCATCTTTTCATTATGCTCCAGTAACACATTTCGATTCCGTCTGCCTTGTACTTTTTCGAATTTGAATCTGAATTTTATTTATGGCCTTTGGGAATCTAAGGCTCAGGCCGGGATAGGGAGAGGGAAGGATTCTGGAAGGTTTCGGCCAGGGCCTATGTTGAAGTTGTGATCCCGGAATTTACCTGGTGTGATTGAAGAAAAGCTGGAAAAACCTCAGTCAGGGTGGTCGGCGGCTGGGATTGAACCCACAATTTTCTGACCCGGCGTCGGGAAGTGGCGCTCCCATCGCCCAGTCAGTTTTACTGGCTGCAATCAGCCCTGGCAGCTGCTAACATCGTTGCTGCCTATGGGAAGTCCAATAGCAGGGCCAAAGTGCTTCTCTATTGAGAATTTTTACTTCCCACTAGCGTAGGGGATTGGCGACCTCATCGCAGGCCTACGGGCCGCAACGTGATGCATTATCACATAGCCCGAGCAGCAGACCATCGCTGCTCGTCTACGGCGTAGGGAATTGGCGACCCCATCGTCCAGCTGGCTTTTGCTGGCTGCAATCAGCCCTCGCAGCTAAACACCTACGCTGCTTGAAAGGAGGACCAGCACAGAGGAGTTCCATTCACATTCACCTCATTTTCATCCACAGCTGATCATCATTTCATCTCCTCTTTTGCTGTGAGTTGCGCCTCCGCGCAATGACAACGGATGTGACAGGATGTACTTGCATTGACGATGGCCCCTGGGCCCAGGGGAAAGGGGGCGGAACCATTGGATAGCGCCTAGTTCTTAGCAGCAGATTCTTGGATGGTCTAGCTCGTTGAGACTGGGAAGTGCGCCATTGGGGAGCTCTTCGGACCTTTGGTCTCGCCAACACTCGGGGGAGTGGGTGTCCCAAGTATCCATCAGTCGGGAGTACAAGTGATTTCGACGCCAAGTCATTGGACTTCGCCTCGATTTCCAGCTTGCTGACAAGGGTGATGAGGGTAGTACCCGGCAGCCTCGTTGGCTCCTCAGAACGAAGACGGAGAAGTGTGGACATTTATGGCTACAATTCATCATGGCTCCAACACATCCTAACAAGTCGCCTTCGCGCACAGAAAAGAAGAAGCCAAAGAGACAGAATGAAGAGAAAGTCACTGAAGATAATAGAAAGAAGGCGCATATAGTTACCGAAACAACCAGTGACACAGCAGAAAACATAGAGATAGAGGAACAGACAAGTATCGTACCGACCATCACACGATATCTTGTGATTAAAGTAAAGAATGAAGCAGAGAATCCAGGTGGTTTGAAGGGGTTATCCCCTTTCATCATACAAAAACAACTGAATCATGTCGCCGGCGAACTTGCACATGTTAAAAAGCTTCGCAACGGCACCTTGCTCGTGGAGACGTTAACTAACAAGCAGTCAACTAATCTCTTGAGAATGAAGACCCTAGGACATTTCGAGGTTCAAGTGGAACCGCATCGTCAACTGAATTTTTGTCAGGGCGTAATAACTTGTTGGGACTTTCAAGATGTCCCTGAAGAAGAGATTACGGATGCACTTGCCAGCCAAGGTGTAGTCAATGTTCGTCGAATTAAGACAAGAAAGAGTGGAGAACTTAAACCCACGAGTTCGTTAATTTTGACGTTTGCCATGCCGCAGCTCCCCAAGGACGTGAAGGCAGCATTCTATTGCTTACCTGTCCGTCCGTATATACCGCGTCCGCTCCGCTGTTTTAAATGCCAGCACTATGGACACACCAGCACGTCGTGTAAGGCGACCTCTGCTGTCTGTGCAATATGCGGTACCAGTAGCCATGGTGCGGATCCTTGCACCTCACTGAAACCTCAGTGTGTTAACTGCAAGGGTGATCACACGGCCTGGTCGCGTGACTGTCCGGTATTTAAAGAAGAAAAACGTATTAGAGAGCTGATGGTGATAGAGAAAATATCCGCTGGCGATGCCAAACGTCGCGTAAAAGAGTCTCAGCGCACCCTTCCCTCTGGTGCATTTTCACATGTTGTAGCCCAAATAGCAGTTAAAACTGTCTCGGTTGGTACCCAGACAGTTAATGTATCAACCCAAACAGAGTCTGTTGTGCATGACGACCCTCCGAAGCCGCCCAAAGAATCGGAGACTCCTAGCAATATGCCGCCGGAGAGTCAGGGACAAAAAACACCTGTTAAGAGCTCTAGAGCTCCACGGGTTAAGCCTACCTTTAGTCCCTATAAAGTCTCCAAATTAGCTCGAACTTCACCTCTCGCTACGAGCATTAAGACTTTGACTAACGTTTTGGCTGCACAATTAGCTGAGGACGAGTTTGCACATACTATCCATCAGCCAAGTTCATCTTTATCCTCCGACATGGTTGAGGACCCGCTGATGGATATGAATTTTAATCTCGTGGGAAGGAAGGGGAAACCGCGATATAAACTTAAACGGTAATATTTTAACTAGTTTTTGCAGTGACTTTTATGATTTCCGTTTATTTTATCTGATTCTGATTCTTAGCTGTTAAGTTTTCTGGTCTATATTTGTTTTATCTTGCGAAGGCCCATTTACGGGCTTCCTCGGTCTACTGGCCATTTACACCAGTAGGTTGAGTGTGAAGACCTTTTACATCTTCATCTTTTATATATTCTTTTTTATTATTTTAATCACAGCTAAGTTTTGACATGACCAAGATAAGGGTCTTTCCCGTATCGGGACGGGCGTAAGCCATAGTGCTGTTACCGCCCATAAAATTCATTTTATCTTATCTTATCCACAATTTTCTGAATGCTACTTCAACGCTCTACCACTGAGCTACGGCGACTCAATTGTATTCTTCTGAGTTGGTGTCTATGTCTCTGCCTCATAAAATGCCTCTCGTCACACGTAATGATTTTAAAGTTATGGTGATTTATATTTTCCTGAATGCTTGTTTTCTATTAGTTATTCTTTCTTTCATAGTGATGTACACTTATGATAGAGTGTACTCAATGACTTACCATTTTATTTAAATTACATTTATGTGTCAGACAACGAAGACCTCAGTCTGTCGTACGTCTCAAGATTTGAAAATTTCTTTAATGTAGCCTCAAAACGTACGAGTTGGAATAAATAAGATGGACAGTGCGTTTCCTTCAAGATAATACAAAGTGGTGATATTTCATCGCTAATCGCGCATTGATTTCAAAATATCATTTTGATCTAAATAATTATCTTTCCTGACCCTGTTATTTGGTAAAATGTATCCTCTATCGCAGTGGCTGGTAGTGTTTCATTTCACTAGGTGCACCAATCAGGTGTATTGCCAGAATTTTTCGTTTGCATAAAGGAGTATTGCTAGTTCCAGGGAGTGTAAATCAAAATGGACAATAGCGACTGTACATATGAAGAGACAGGAAGTATTAAGCATCATTCTCTAATTAATTTATTATTAACTTGTTGTGTAGCAATACAAAGCCCATAAGCACATTGCGTCTTGAAGGTGCAAATAACTTGACAGGATATGCAGCAAGTATTTACTTCAGCACATAATTACTAAAACTACAATTTGTAGGTACTAAAAATGCGAAATAGGCAGGCAAAAAGGCACTAAAATAAGTCAAAATCAGTAGTTAAATAGGCTGCCAGGTTTGTTTTCAAATACAGACACTGATTACAAAACAATAAACATATATCATTGAGACTACCGTACTCTGCCCAACAAATTTGCTCTAAATGAAATTAGTAAATACAAATAAAAAATTACTAAAATACCATATTTCAATGCAGTATTATTAATTTATTATGACGACAATGATTCAAAACATGTTATGACAATTTTACTTCAAGTTAAAATGGCAGGTTCTCAACAGTGAGTTAAGTCCTCCTGTCTGGGAAAATATACTTAAACCTCCTCCACTGCATCGTTTACATTTTATTTTTTCCTGTTCCAAACAATATTTTCACGATTGCAAGTTGTTGTCCTCCCCACTCACGCTAGACACTATCCCCTCCTTCTGTAGTTTTGTGTTTTTGTACCTAGAAATGGGGGTTGCGAACGTATAAAATATGTTAATACATATATATACATATATATATATAAAAAGATTAACAACAGATACAGTATGGAAATTATACAAGTGTACACTCCAACAACCTCGCACCCGGAGGAGGAAGTCGAAGACCTATACGAG
>JAGDQP010013854.1:0-24272 GCA_022664845.1 Lepisma saccharinum
GATACCGACAGTGTTATCTATGTTAGACAACGTAATGAACCGCCATTGCTGCCTCTTGGTAATTACCTAGGTCAGCTTAAGGATGAAGTGCCTGCGGGCTGGACAATGCGTCGTTTCTGTTCGGGAGGACCAAAACATTATTGTTTCGAACTAAAGGAAATATCTACGGGTCAATTAAACCACGTGATCAAAATTCGAGGTATAACACTTATTCAACGAACACGAGAGAAAATTACATTCAAGGATATGTTTAAGGTAGGGAAGGGTATGTATAAAGGTAAACAAATCGTTACACCGAATCGTATTATGCGAAAGATGGACTTTCGTGTCGTTTCTGAATCTCAGATGAAACGCCATGGTGTTGTGCAACAGCATAAACGACGTAAATTAAATCCTGTTGAGAGAAAACAATATATGACAGTTCCCTATGGATTTCGGGGTTAAGAACAAAATGTGGAAGGAAACATGTTTATTTTTTATTGGAATACTTGTTTATTCTCTACATTTATCATTGGTGGTCATAGTAAACGACTCTTCACCATTACAATATTTGTGTACAGAAATACCATTAGCTATGTATCTTAATGGGGGGTGGACAATGTAGTTAGTCATACGGTCAGTATCTGTAGCATCACTTTTTGGTTCCTGCAGGTAAAAAACAAAAAGTTTTGTAACCATGTTTATCTGAATCTTCGAAAAACATAACAAAAGAGTTTGCATGTGGTGGTGGTGGTTCTCACGTGGTACACTGTCACTGAGCGTTGTAGTGGGGGGATGCACTACACTATTTTGTTTATATGAACTTTGTATCCTGTTTGTTATGCAACAGGGTGTTGCACTATGGTAATTGCAATGTCAAGGGATCTATGTTGATCTTGATATGTATACCTTCTTGTAACTGTTTGTCACTAAAACTTGTATGCTGTACGTCAAGCACTGTATTTGTTTATTATGCAATAAAATTTTTTCTTTAATTACAATCGTTGTGTTTCATTTATTAATCCTGATCCTTCCTTGAAAATAAAGCTCCGTGTTGATAGTCCTTTGTCCACAGCACATCGTAAATTGCCTGAACATTATTGTCATTAGCAATCATCCCTATATAGGTACGTATAAAGTGTTCTACGGTGATGGCTTGCTCAGGATGCATAGCAACAAGTATATTGTAAACGGAATGATATGTATCAAAAAACGCTAACGTATCCAAAATTTCCTTTCGTACGTCATCTGCTGAACGGTTGGTACAAGCATGTTCCTCATCAGCATCTTCCACAGGAATACCTGCATAACAATACATGCATGCCACAAAACAGGGAGGCATCCATTTATCAAGGGCCTGTAGAACGCAATTGACACTTACGTGTGTGTTTGAACAAGTACAAGTCGCCATGGTGCTATGGAACTGAGTTCAGTACCTGTCGCCGACGTTGCTTTATAGCCATTACCAGCCAATCAACAAGCTCCGTTGCACTTTGTGTTTTAGTATTAACCAATGAGATTACAATAAACAATAATCATTTGCGAACGTGTGGTACACTCAGAACTACGTGGTGAACATCATTTGCATACGGCAACTTTGTATTCGTAGCTATCGATTGAAATAGTTACGTCAGCAAACCATGTTGCTAACTCCAACATTTGTCGAACTTTTAATCTTCATCGAAAGTGACAAGCGTCATTGTCTTATGTTGATTAAAAAACTTAATTTTGCTACTATGCACTCATTTTACACAAGTGCTATCCGCTTCCCTGCACGACCAATTACAAATCTATATGCGTGATTAATTACCAAATGCTAAATCCATATCTGTGCTTATTATAATAACTTTCCACTGACCAGATTTAAATTAGTATCTGTTTGTCAAATCGACTATTAGCTATTCATATACGTGGTACAATATTACTTTTTGCATCTGTCTGTGTATTAAAGACACCCGACTTATCATTAGCTCATATCTCTGACATTTATTTTGAATATGTATATACGGAAATGTCCACTATTGCTGGCTATTAGTGTGTTCAATTGTTTATTCTACCATTACATAGGTGGACTATTTTGATTAATCAGATACGTCGTTGAAGATACCAATGCTGTCGTAGCTTTAGTACTGATGCATAATAAACCTATTGCCGTTGCACAACTCTGGTAATGCCCACTTGCTCATCTACGGAATGATTAATATTTGTAATTTACCTTGGAACTTTTAATTACTCTAATTCAAAAGTAACATTCTCAACCGAGAGATGCTCATGCAGTGTAAACTCTACTAAATCGCAATGCCGATATGTCCGCTATGATTTTCCCTGTTTGCACTGTACAGAGATCCCTTGCTTACACCTAAACCTGCAATGAAAAGCACAATACCAATACGCAAGCATGCTATACTTTGTAACGTATATGACCCATCTACAATGATCCTTCACCATGTTGGACACATGTAGCCAGCACGACAAATACGGCCATATTCCCTTAAGGAGGGTTTATTTTTTATTTCTATATACATTCTTGCCTAACATATTAAACTTGCTTCGTAAACACGAAAGATATAACCATAGGCTTATTCATTTCCCTTGTGTCAGTTTTCCTATAGCCGACTTGTGAGTTTTAGCAGGGGTTGCTAGCTGACAGTACGCCTAAGAACGTTTATTCTTAGTTATTCAAATATCCATGCTATCATTGTTGCTATCGGTTCATCAACAAGAAAGATACATCCATTGTCTTTCATGCACATTTTAATGTTTGGTAAACAGCTTGGGACGTTTAGCTACGAAGGTTGGACACCGTGCAGTATGATCGAACACGTTTCTCTACATTTGTGCTTTACTATTCCTAATAGGCTGGTAATAAATAAGATTACACTCCATTCTACAGTCATCCCTTTAACAAGGATTTTATTTTCCTGTAGTGTACATGTCGAATTGCATTATACACATTGTCCTTTATTCTGATGACTATGATCGCCTTTTCTATAAAGCTGACATTAGTTAACTACTCGCTCAACCATTGCTACAGCATTCCCCCAGCATAATAATTTTTCAGCATTGACAGCCAGAGGGTGCTACAACCATCAAAATTTGTATTCATACAGCGAAATAATAGTTTATGTTATTGCCAATACTATTTTATATTGGTCAACTGCCATTCACAATTCCGGAAATTATAACAATTTATCTAAAGACCCTAACTCGTCAGACAGTGATTATCAACTAATTATTATTTTATATTTGTAGCGTGGTCAACGTTTAACGATCATTCACAATCCTATGATTACACCAGCCAATTCCGTATGACCACTAACGTTGGTACTTGTTTCCGCTATTCTTATAGAGCTAGTACTATTCAACACGTTTATTCCATTAAAAGTATTATCCCTCTGCGTAACTAGACTGCTTGTACAACGCCCCCAGTCTATGCACGAAAAATGTTCAACGCATGGCTACATACCCACGGGGACTGGCAAGCATCTTGCATATACACACGATCGCGTTGCTATGCCATGAATACGCTAAGATCCTCCAGCCAGAACGAACCAACAAACGAAGGCGGAAATTGACGGTCTTAACCGAAATTAATATACTATATATTACTCCGACAAACATTATCCCTCCTCTTAACATGTCCGCTCAACAATATATATTTATTTTCTTCCTTTTTCGGGTAACATACGTTCATGAACATCATTCATCTTATTCAGGCTTCAATACCTGCTCTGACACATCCCTTGTCACTGGACAGACTGTTACGAGCCCTTTATTCTTCAGCCTCAAAGTAACCGCCAATCTCCCATTCTTTATCTTTTTCTTTTTAGAAAAACTGTCAACTTTAGTGTTGTGGTCTTCTTAGAAAATGACAAACGACTGCGCTTCCCCACTACGTAACACAGTCCTTTCGCAAAACCATCCATCAACGTATTATCCGTCAGCGCTGTCAGCCATTCGTGCTCTTTTACAAAGCACCCTCTCAAGATCATTAATCTCTCCATTGTGTACAATAATCCTACATGACAGGGAACATGGTCGTCTTGCGAACAATAGAGGCGGTATTACAAAGAGCACCCCAGTTGTGGGCCCACATCTACTGTGGTCACAACGAAGGAATAAAAAGTAAAGTAATACCTGACTTATCAATAACGTGGCCTACGTGAATGATACGGCACAATTCCGGAAAAGCGATATAAAAGAAAATAAATAAAGAATGACAACTCATTACTCGCGTGAAGAAAAAGCACTTTGACAAGAAATATGTAACCAATGAGTAAAAATAAAATTGATGGAAGAGGAAAAGATATTAAAAAAGGTCGAATGAAAACTAACAAAAGAATTTGGGAGCAAAAACTAATCCTGGTACCTGCTTTTGTTCGCATCATCCATCCCCTTTTTTTCTTTTCCTTTGAACGGACTCAAGAGCTTTAACTCATTCGTTTGCTCTTTAAAGCTCTCTCTCTCTCTCTCTCTCTCTCTCTCTCTCTCTCTCTCAAACATAAAAGAAAGAAATTCTTAACAAAAATTTGAAGAAAGAAACTTTTCGCGGTCAAGAAGCAATTGAGTTTTCTGTCTTTAATACACCAAATATAAAAATAGTTACAAGTGAAAAGATTTTCTAAAAATAAAACCTTCGTTCTGAAGAACGGTAAATTCCGTCTAAATTCATCATATTAAAAACAACAGTATCATAGCGTGATCATCATTAACTAGAGTGTACAAAAAAATAATACAAAAAGAATGTGTGTCTATTAAAAGGAAAACTAAAAAGGGGGAGTGGGTTATTTAAATAAAATCCATATCAAAAGAATAATTAAACATCACGAATATGTATCATTTAGCGCCGTTTAAATAGCATTGTTCCAAAATTAAAGTTACAAATAACACTCTTAAGCTAAATTCATAGCATGCGAGCTGCTAACAAGAGGCAATATGTTAAGAGGCGTAACAAGAAGCCTAACAAAAGCACTAAATTCGTATATTACCAAATTCTTAGGAATTACAGGTCCCAAGGTATTCAAACAAAGTAAACACAATTAATAAATCTGTTCATTGAGTGCATAATCGACAAAATATCCACAGGAAAACAAAGCACAGATTCAGGGAAATGACAACTAATTACACATTCGATCATTCAAATTGCAAGAACAGACCTAAAGCTGAAATGACAATAACAGTAAATACCGTGTACATTATAAGGAATACATAATGTTAATTAATGAACATTTTTACATACAACCCTAACAAATTACCATAAGCTATAAAAATTAATTTAATCAACAAGTAACAGTGTTCAATGCTCATACTTGCGAAAATAATATTTTCCAGTCAATACAGTGTTTTCATCGGTTCTTTGACAATGCAGTGTTGCGTACGTGTACGTAGGGCGGTTTATTACTAAATTTATTACATTAAATCTAGTGATTTCTTCTTAATGGAGGTTAGTATATAAAATAAATAAAATAAAGTAATCACCTTTCCTACTGTACGTGGTAGTAAATAGGAGAGTTGGACTTTCAAATGCGTATTACGAGGAATCACTTTTCTTTTTATATCCCCCGTTCTTTTCCTGTACTTTTCAATTCTGATTGGAATAAAACATTGGTATCACGAAAGTGTTCCTTGAAACGATAAAGCATTTGATTGAGATGCAAAAGGATCTAGAATCGAACCTTGTTGATGCATTTTTTTTATATCTCCTCTTTTTTTTCTGTTATCTACTCGCCCACAAGTAATCGTCAACTGCTTACAGCACTAAAGGAAGAACTAATACGATAAAAGTAAGGGTATCTCTGTTCGATTGCGCATGCGCCGTGAACGGCACATGGGGGATTTTGCCCAGAAATACCAAGAACACTCTGGCTGGTACTCAATTTAATATGATTGCACCTCAGAGCGCTAGGCATGGGAGAAGTGAAGAAAAGTCTCCGGCGTTTTGGCGTGAACCCGGACCGCTTGATTCGTAGGCAGATGCGCTACCGCCTAAGCCACAGCGACTCTCAGCCCAAAGATTAACGGCCGTAAATAATTTTGAAAGGAGATTGGCAACTGGGCTATGAATAGGAAACACCAATCGTTGGTGTGTCGACTCTTCTGGCAGTATAGTGTATAACTATCGCATTTGATATACTATTACATTATAAGTGATGGGCATTTAACCTATCCTACTGAATGAACTCTAGTGAGAAAGTGGATATAGCTATATTGACACCTTGTATCTATACGTAAGTTAATTAAAATTGGCTGATAAGGCTTATACACTTGACTATTATAAAAACACACAGTAAACTTTACAGTTTTAGTGTTCTATCAACACCTTTCGTAGACGAAACACTAATCAACGCTATCAGTTCATAATAAGCAGATTAAGCATTATCAACATAATATGCCTTCTGGTGAGTATTATGAACTGATAGCGTTGATTCGTGTTTCGTCTACGAAAGGTGTTGATAGAACACTAAAACAGTAAAGTTTACTGTGTGTTTTTATAATAGTCAAGTGTATAAGTCTTGTCAGCCAATTTTAATTAACTATAGTGAGCAATATCTTTCGATGTGTGAGTAGATGAATTGGAAATATTGATTTTGTTTATATGAAGAAAAAAAAATGTTATATAATTATATAGTCTTAAGCAAATGATTAGTCGCACTATCATGTTTTAATGTTGTTGTTTTTTTCTGTACTTCTAGATTTGCTGTGATGGCATATTGTTGGGCTTTAAGTCCTGAAGAGAGACCTACATTTACGCAACTCTACACCTGTCTACAGGAATTTTACAAACAACTTACACGATATGTGTGAAAAATACAGAGTATAATGTTGAAAACGACACATTATCAAGAAGTTAGTTCCCTTATGCGTTGTTGATGCTGCTTCCCGCTCTCAGGTCACTTGGAATAATTTGGAGATACCTTCTTTTTCTCAAAGAACAAACTGTCGTGTTGAGTGTTCACTTTTTTTTGGAGTCTGTGAAGTGTGGCAAGCATAAAATTCTCATGAAATGTGTCTGACCAAAAAAATCTCACGAAATGTGTCTGACTTTTTTTTAATGTGTGTGTGTGTGTGTGTGTGTGTGTGTGTTTTAAGTGATGTTATTAGCGTTAATCACTTATGGACAAAATCTGCCATTCTCACTACGATGCAAGGAAAAAAAAAATCCACACTAGATTTTTCCGTTTGTACCAGTGACAATACTGAAAAGACGACTATATATATATACGGTATTCCGAATCTGCAAGAAAGTGTTCAAAAATAATAAATAATTGCATTCAAAACGTATATAAACCAAACTTTTTTTTTTTTTTGCTACAATAACCGGTAAAACTGTCGAAATAAAAATGTTAACCATTAATCGCGTTACATCCGACATGTGTTTCAGAACATAATAAATTAATAGTGTGTTCAACAATGTATTGTGGTATTCTTAGACAGCAAGCACTACAGTGTTTCACTTTTCCACGTCTGCAGTTCACTGTAAAAGGCATTAACCATATAATTTTTCATTTCTGGTGCTACGTTGTTGTTTTCGGTTAGGTTATCAGGTTCTTTTCAATGTACCAAGTACTAAAAGTTTTTTTTTTAATTTCTAGTATTGATTATTCATCCTTACCGGTAAAAATTCAATGTAACTTTTGAAATATAAAACGATCGAAGAGCGCAATAAATTCTTTGAAGCTGGAAGCAAGTTTTTGCTGAAAGTTAGGTAGATAGATCTTCTAAATAATAGTACAAATAACAAATATTGTTTTTAACGGGGGAAAAGAGGTGCGGTAGCAGCAGTAATTCCGTTATGTCAACTAGAGGACGTTAAAGCATGTATTTAAGATATACACTAATTACTTGTTAACAGTATGATTATTTTCACGCATGAATGTAATAGAAGTTTCAGAGATATTAAGGATGAATCCAAGGATATGTATTGACATTTCTTTTGTTCAGGTATTCACGATACTTTCATGTTTTCCATCTAATTCCTACGGTAATTTCATGTTTAACATAAGGTAAAAAAAATAAGCTGTGTTAAAAGTCGTTCATAGTTAATTTTCGATATTATGTTAATATATTTCTTTGATAACATAATTGTAGACTTGGAATTAATTCTTCGTCCAGAATACATAATAATTATTTTGCTGTTCTTTAAAATAGACTATCTAGAAATCACAAATTAAGAAAATTACTTTCAGAGTATTCTATAATAAGAGATTATCTAACTTTATTAAAAGTAGAGCCAACTTCTTAACTGCATAAATGCTATTCGAAAACTCGTGTCTGAAAGGTTAGGTAGTTAGGTTGTAGCACAAATGTTTCATCAAATCTTTCTAAAATGGTAGTTAAGACTGACTTGTTTATCTTGTATTTACTTACATCTATCTATAGCCTTATGGAAGTACACGAATGTATCGAAATGTAACATCTCGTACGTTCTTCGTGAGTAGAACTGTCTGTACGTATTTTTGTTAAATGTTTAATCTGAAGGAATAAAACTTAGCATGTATTGTTTTCGCATATATATAAGTCTGAATTTTGGATCCTTGATCAGTACTTTTCTTACCTATGCCAAGCTTGGATCAAATTCTTTTGTGCTGCGATTTGTGACTTCGCATAAACTTACAGTGTTTCTACAAACATATATATGTTTTCTTTAAAGGTTTCTACAAAAATATATGCTACTGTACCCGCTACGAAAATATTTATTCTCAGATTAAAGGGAGTTTGTGTTGACCAGATGATGATACGTGTGCAAACTATATTATCATATAACTTAACTCATGGTCATTTTCAAGCAGTTTCATTTACATTAAACTTATATGTTCATAGTAACAGTTATTACAATTTTGTCGTAAATAATGCTTTCGTATTGCATATTCTTTGATTGGCCAGAGATAGTCTAGTAAACTTTGTCAGTTAAAAATGTGTTAAGTCACAATTATCTATAGAAAGTTTTATATATGTTCACTCAGATTTATACAAAATGGCGGATGAGAAAGTTTCTTCCAAGTCAAGAATAGAAGCATAGTGCGGTAAACCTGATCCATTATTCAGTGAAGATATATAGCAAGCGTTCCAGTTGTTTGAGATGGCTAAGTAACTTGCATTTTTCGTATTAATTTTTTAACTTAAGTTTTTCATTCACTATTTTCTTGGAATCGGAGTATGCAGTTGATACAAAATCATTGTAATATTGTTTCTTTCGCAGTTCCATAGCCCACGGCGAAATGCGATTGCTTTTTCGAAGCGTTTTATGTCACAGTTAAGCTGTAACTAATAGTGGTTTTGTGTGCCTAAAAGCCGGTATTTATGTAGTCCATATACGATGTTAGTTATATCACAATAAGGTATGTACACGTACAAGATAAACATTCACAAATACGTTTAAAGAGTGTATTGTGTTAAGGTGAATGTTTTTTTTAAAAAAAAGCATTGTGCATTGACAGAACGAACAAGGTTATCATTTACTAGTTAAAAAAATATGTTTTAATTACCAAGTCGAAAAATATTAACATGCCATAAGATTGAGCGTACAAGTATATAGTATTGTTATAACCTGAAACAAGTCAACTGTAATATAAGAAAGACTTTTCCTTTTTTGTTTATTGTTTTTGGTAAGAAATAAATGTTACTTTTTTATACGTAACTAGAGACTTATGTTTGTAAATGCTTGTACATTTGTACGGTATAAAAAAAATGTGAATGTTCTTTATATATAAATATATATATAAGATTTGTATATGTATATACATTGATATTTATTAGCCAAGTTTGTACAAAGATTTTTAATTGCTTGGCGTATACTGTAAAAGAATGCTAATAAAAGTACGAATTGCCTTGTGGAAAATATTTATGTGAAGTTTTATTTACTATGTGTCTTTTTCATTTCCTAATTCTCTTAATTAGTCGTCAGTGACTTTGTCTGTCCAGAGATAAATCTACGAAATGCATGTCGATGTATTAACAATCTCAATTACCGTAAGACTGCTGTTGCTGCTTCGAACATAGTTAATCAAAAGTGTGTCTTTTTTTTATAGTTCTTCATTTCTTTTTGTTCCTTAAAAACATTAGTGTATTGTGGCGGCCAAATCCGAGGAATGGCAAGCACATCTTACGAAGAGGCATTAGCAAGTTAGTTCCCAGAGCCTCTAAGTACCAGCCCAACATTCATTTGGGTGTTACTGAAGAAAACCATGAAAAACCTATGAGAAAGGACAGTATGAGTGGAGGAATTTCCCGCCTGAATATGGAATACCTGTGCTTCATATTCAGTGATAAGCACTGGGTTTACGTAGAAAGCACATACAAGTGAAATTCATGAAAAAAATAAGGTTCGCAACTCATGTGTGGTATATTTGTACTAATCTAACAAGGATACATCTCTGCACTATTTTGCGATATGAACCACCTATTCTGTTGACGCACTTGTTTCGGCGGGAAGTCATTTGTTATACCCACGTCGATAGAAGAGGAGATCAGCTTCCTATTGCTGGCTGAACTCCTGATTTTAAATGACATTGGGAAACCCTGAATGCTTCCATACCATTGATTGTTCTTTTACCTCAGTAGAGTACTGGTGCATCCACTTTTGATTCCCTAGTAGTGATTTGTTCTAAGAAATCCTCACCATGGTCATTAGAGAGAAGAAGATCGGTGAAAGACGCACCCGTACGGATTTTGTTGTCAGTTGTCAAGGGAGCCACCTCTTGCACACTTTTCTGTGCCCTTAAAATGTGTGCACAGTATCCCAGATTGTTCGGCGGTTAGTCCGCGTAGTCTCCTTAATTGCAGGAACCAGATCATCTGATGAAGGACGCCTACGCCTTCGTTTGTACATCTACCACACTCACGCTACTACCACTCACAAGAAATGATCGCCATTTTAAATGCTTATTATTCAGGTGTAACTGATCTGAAAACTGCTACCAGTGTGAACTTAATATCAGCCAAGAATCAGCTCAGTATCTAGAGTATAAAATTAGATATAAATTAAGGAAACTTACTATCTGACTTCCTATGTTAAAAAAAAAAAATAAATAAACTACGATAAGCTAAAATTCTTATTTGGGATTTTTAAAAATATTGAAGAATGCACACGTTCCTTACACATTGATATTATTCCGAGAAATATAAGCCATTATCTTGTTCTTATGCTCAATCATCTAGGCAAAAACCCACGCCAGTAATACTTCGCCTGTTTGGAACCAAAAGATCTCAGGTCCTGTTTTCCACTTCCGATTTTATTGACCTCAAGGAAATTCACCGTAAGTAGGAAAATAAGATGTAGTATTCCGAACGTAGAAAGTCAGTGCTATTCGTTGAATATAACGACTAGATATCATGTGACTGTTAGAATACATGGCTCCAAAGTTTCATTTCTAACTCAGTTTACGCTTGTGATCATTGTATGGGCCGTTTTTTGGACTTCGTCTTAATTCTTCCATATACATGTGAATATTGTTTATAGGATGTAAAATTACAGTATATACAGCACGGTGCGCTGCGTGTATAAACCCAAGAATTAAGACAAATAAAAAAAATGAGCCACACAGCGATAACGAGCTTAAAATATGAGTTAGAACTGAAAATTTGGTATACATTGGGTTAGACTGGAAGCGGACGATCGACGTTAATCATGAAGAACGGTAGTTCTTCGAGTGACGCTAAGAAACGAGTCTGTTAGCGGCACTCACATATATACCAGGTGTATACATTAGTTTCCGGTTTACCTAAGAGATTTGACACACGTCATTTTATTCGTCTGACATTAAACTACAAACACACACAAGTTGAGTCCGCCAAACACTAGCGTCTTTGTTTTATCGTTCAGTGATCATGTCGAAGTTTGTGCCTGAAAAAGAACATTATTTAATCAAAAGAAAAAGGCTGTTGAAAGTCATCGTGTGCTGGTAGAAACATATGGTGAACACGCTCCATCAATTAGAACATGTGAGACATGGTTTCGACGATTTAAAAGTGGTGATTTCAATGTGAAAGACAGTGCGCGCTCTGGTAGACCACAAAAGTGCGAAAACGAGCAATTGCAGGTGTTATTGGAGGATGACCCAACTCAAACTCAACAGCAATTGGCAACAGCATTAAATGTCACAAGAAACAATCAGCAGACGTTTACGAGCAATGGGGAAGATCAATAAACTGGGTAAATGGGTCCCACACGATTTGAATGAACGTCAATTGGAAAATCGCAAAGTCACTTCTGAAATGCTGCTTCAACACCACGAAAGAAAATCCTTTTTGCATCGAATTGTGACGGGTGACGAAAAATGGATTTATTTTGAAAACTCGAAGCGGAAAAAATCGTGGCTTTCACCTAGCGAAGTCGGTCCTTCAACACCAAGGCCAAATCGCTTCGGCAAGAAGACCATGCTTTGTGTCTGGTGGGACCAGAGCGGTATTGTGTATTTTGAACTCTTGAAGCCCGGCGAAACCGTTAATGCACAACGCTATCACCAACAAACGATTAATTTAAATCACTCATTGATCGAAAGAAGACCGGAATGGGCCCGAAGACATGGCAAAGTGATTGTGTTACACGACAATGCGCCGTCTGACACAGCAAAACCAGTGAAAGATACCTTGAAATCGCTTGGATGGGACATCCTTCCGCACCCGCCGTACTCCCCAGACCTGGCGCCATCTGACTATCACCTCTTCGCATCAATGGGGCACGCGCTCGCAGAGCAGCACTTCAGCAATTTCGAAGACGTTGGAAAATGGCTCGACGAATGGTTTGCAGCAAAAGACAAGCAGTTTTTCTGGCATGGTATGCATCAATTACCTAAAGATGGGCGAAATGTGTAGAAGCCGATGGCCAATATTTTGAATAAAACAAAATTAATTTGCCTTGAAAATTACGTGTTTTCTTTACCACAAAAATCGGCAAAAACTTATGCATACACCTGGTACAGCTAATTTCGGATCTAGCGAACTATAAGCTCGATTTTGATGCTTGAACTTGCATTTGAAAGCTCTTTTTCCATACTAAAACAAACACACACACACAAAAAATGGGTCGGTAGGATCTCCGTGGGACCCGCCTAGGACGGTTTGAAAGAAAATTCAAAATTTCACATTTCTGGTAATAGCACTGATCCCAGACCATACAGGCGGCCGAAACTTCCGGAATCGTAATCTACGCTTCAATACCTTTCAAACGGTGTATTACACGCCAAAATTGTCGAAGGGATTGAAAAGTTACGACTTTTTTAGCTTAATCACTGAATTTTCACAAATGATAGAAAAGAACCTCTGTCATTCTGTCTGTCTTTTTACTCTAGCAAAAAATTGTTTGTAACAGGGAGTTTTGGGGTCAATTGGGGGCCTCGTAGAAGCAAATTGATGCGTATTTTTTTAAATATGAGTTACCGTTTTTGAGATACGGAGCCTACCATGGTCCAAAATCGACGTTTTCTATGAAGAGTACACTTTTTAAAAAAAAAATATTCAGCCATACAAAATAAGTAATATCAGTACATGAACCTCTTCGGGGTAAAGGAAAGAGTGACGCAAGAATTTTACTCACAAAAGAAGTGATATCCATTTTGCGAGTGACTTTCTTTGTGTCACTATTGGAGAAGGGAGGATACTCTCTTAGTTATTACAAAGGACACAATTCCGCCATAGTGACACAAAGAAAGTCACTCGCAAAATAGATATCACATCTTCTGTGAGTAGAATTCTTGCGTCACTCTTCCCTTAACCCGAAGCGGTTCTTGTACTGATAAGTGTTTACTCTGGTTTCTATCTCTAGACAGTAGTCGATCACTCCACTATCGTTACGTAGAGCTCGATGTGTTGAACAGTACAATGGATAGCTTACTGTAACTTAGTCAGAGAACCTCCAAATCGTCCTTAAAAGCTGTTAAAAATCGATAGTAACCCAGCAAAATTCTCTTTACATGCCACTAACTTTGGTTTTACCCCCAGTGATTCCTCCAGACTCTGTGGGGGTGGCGCCCCAAAATGCTCGAGAGTGACTAATTTTTTACGGTAAAAAATCAATACAAAACAGTTCAATACCATTTCAATTTTGACTTTACACCTCCCCAAATTGAAAATCCTGGTAGAATTCCTGAGCTTACAATGCGAATATCGAGTGAATGCCTAGTTTGATGATCTCCCAGTTGACAGATGAGGGGAAACAACACATTGGATACCATGCGCGTGCATAGCGCGAGCGTGGTATTTTGTACAGGTGTACCATGCACGTGCATAGCATGCGCAGGCTAATCTTAGTATATAGAGTTTTCATTGCATGCAAGACACGTACAAAATGATTATGCAACATCTGCAAGGATACTTTTGGATACTACTGCACCCTGGTGGGCAAATTATCAACTCCATTATAGGCGAAAGAGAGCAATAAGAGGTGTCGTTTTAGTGCGTAGTATGTTACAGAGAAGTTGTTGTTGCAAGGAGTGATTGGATGTGGTTGTTTGCTGGCAGAATAAATAAAAATGGCAAAAAACTCGTCAACAAAATATTGCATAGCTGTTAGAAATGTTGTTGATTCTGTATCTGAAGGCGAGTTAGAATATGTGGTCAATTAGTGTCGTATTACCCCTTCAATCGGAAGCAAGTAATTCCAAATGGTGAATATGTCAAAAGCAAATGCATGTCTTCTATTCAATAAAACTAGAAGAGGAAGCGAGAAGAACATGCATTTAGAAGACTTTCTGCAGAAAGTAGGGGAAACTCTGAGTGAAAAAGCAGGAATTGAAGCTCAAAAAGTCTATCAAATCTCAGCTGGAACCAACAGATTGACTGTACGATATTTTGCGGAGGAGGTTCCCGCTACAGAAAAGAGCGAGAGACTAGCTAGATACTCGAAAGTCTGTTCTGATCAAGGAAAAACACAGGATGATAAACGGAAGCGAAAGAACACAACGTGGTGGTGTCCTGAATGCAAAGTGGGACTTTGCATGCCAGCATGTTTCAGGTTGTTTCATACCAAGGCCAAGAACACCTAAAAACTCAAAATACGAACTTTTTTCCTGTAGGGAAAATAGTATCAAACTAGAACCATCATAAATCAGTATAAGATACACGTATGTCAGTTATGTTTATTTGGGGATGTAAAGGAGGCTAAGGCCTATAATTTGATGTATTATAGTTATCTTTTGAGCACTAGAATATTTTTTATTCTTTATTGAAAATCGTCCAAAACGGCCGGTTTTCTAAGTTTTTCTTCAAAGAATACTCCGGTATCATAAGTGTTAATGTCAATACTCAACAACAGTAAGTGCATTTTATCATATGTTTGAATTACAGAAAATACAATTCAGAAGTAGGCTTGATAGAAAGAAGAGGGATGTACTTTTAAAAAATGGGGGGCACTCCTAACAGGTACTGAAGAATAACAGCTAACCGTTAGGAAAGTTCCTATCCGAAACCGCTAATAATCTAAAAGTTATAGCGCTTGTAGAATATTAAATACACAGGAGTAAATGCAAGACCTGGGCTTTAAAATGCGTATCATGAGAAATCAATCACCTTTCTTGGACATCCCTTCTTTTCCTGTACGTTTCAATTCAATTATGTGCGGACTTCTTTATTATGTACTGGAACATACAGATTTACTACATGCGATCTCAAATTCTGAGAAATACGATTGGTATGAGAAAAAGTAGCTCACAATTTTACTTAGTGCAAACTTCCAAGGAAAAAAAGTTACACAGAGTGTCCCCGGAATAATGTCCCAAACTTTGGGAGGTGTATTTACATCAAAACAAGAAAAAAGTTCCTTTGAAGAAATTCCGAAATCTGCATAGTTTCGGAGCTACGTGCGTTTAAAATCGCGGCGAGATCGTCACAGATGACGAGGTCATATCTCGACAAGTAATGACGTAAGCGAGGTCGGGCTAGCAAATCAATCACACTTGACTGGCGATTGGAGCTTAGAAGAGATCTTTATACTTGCACTATTAAACCATTTCAATTCCTTGACAATGAAATTCTCAGGTTGCGAACTCTATCTACGCCGCACTCCGTCAATGAATAACATTGCTTAAATAGATAATATCGGGTACTACCCCGAATGTGATTTCCTAACCCGACACCGTTACGTCATTATGTGTCGAGCTATGACTTCATTTATGACAATGCCGTAGTGGCTCCGAACCTAATCAGATTTCGGAATGTTTTCATAGAAACTTTTTTTTTTGTTTTGATGTAAATATCACCTTCCCAAGTTTGCGTCATTATTTCGGGGACACCCTGTATCTTATGAGTACTGTATTCTTGGTTATGTAAATATTTACGTAAATTTTCCGACACATTAAAATTTTCCTCGTAGCTGCTGCTAACATTCGAAGAAGGCTGTTTATTTATTTATATGTACTGTCACTGTTTAATGCAAAGCGAACTCAGTGATGACAGTAATGTGTCACTCATGTTGGATATTTTTGTAAAAATGGTTATAGCACATCAATAAGGATCTCGGGGAAGATGGACCTCTCTAGGTCCACGCCTGATCTGAAGTCCGTTTTTCTCTTTCTGATTCAGTTAAGGCGCTAGCCTGCATTACATCACGAAAGGAGAAATTGAAGACAACCAGAAAGATTTGATGACACCAAACTCATTATATACCACCAGGTGCCGTAGGTTACCACCACAAGTTGTGAGAATACAAAAAATATATGTTTGCTAAAAAAAAAAATGTGTATCGATAACAAAATGGCAAGTCTGCATATCGACAGTGGCACAAAACACTTTTTTATTACATTAAAGTAAAATACCGTGCCCAAAATAGTACTTAACCTCTTTTGGTGTGAGGTATTTCGTATGAGGAGGAGCTCAGAAGCAAATAGATGCAAGTTATATTCATCTTTTACAAATAACAGGAAATATGTTTGTGGACACAAAATACTTTGTTGGAAAATAAACATTGCACTGTAAGGTATTTAGTGCAAAATACTATTTATATTATACCGATTGACCTTGACCATAACTCAATTGGTATAACGTTGGTTCCGCATTCGTGAGGTCTTGCGTTCAATATGCTGCCGACTGTCTTCACTACGGTTTTTCTTGTCACACAGGCAAATGCCAGGATGGTACCTTCAACGTACGCCGTGGCCACCGTCTTCCCTCAGCCTTTTTCCTACCCTTTGACCTGAGCCATAGGTACCTAAAGGCCATAAATATATGCAATTCAATTCAATATTTTTTTGTGAATATTACTATATTGAAGCCTTGTCTCCACAACTTAATTAAAAAACGCTGACAAGGCTTACATCACACTTTATTAGAAAAACCACACAGTAAGCGTAACAGTTTTAGTATCAGCACCTTCTTCAAACAGTAATCAACGCTACTAGTATTTTGCAAGGATGATGAGAGTATATAGGATCTCCAGGTTGCATATGCGACAGTAGTTTTGAACTACGAGCGATGATTATATGGTAGTGACACCTAGTGATCGGAGTGCATCAGCTTTATCCTTTATACCCTCTAAAGACGGCACAATCTACCGAGTCAAGAACTGTTCATAATGGAAAATGAAAAAAGGAAATTGTTCTTTCATCTCTGTCGATATTTCAACACCAGCAAGTCTTACAATGTGTTGACATTAGTGATGTTTGTTAGTGGATTGTACTGTAGAATATATAGCAAATACAAATAATGTAAATGCCACTCCAACAACTTCAAGGATAGCTACAACCTCAAAGACCAGAGGTCCTTCCATGTTCCTACTTCCTATTACTGTCGCTACTGGTCACTGGTGTGACCGTGTGAGGCCTGAGAGGTGAACGCTTTCTACGGACGTGGACTCTTTCTTCCCGAATAGGAACCAAGTTCACCGAAGTTCTTTGTCACCGGTTAGCCACGTTGTATTCTTGTTCAAGTATCAACGGTGAAAATTGGAGCAGGATTTAGTACGCCTTCCGTCTGTAAGATGGCATGACTATAGTTCGATACTGTTCCCATCTATGTATAGTTTATGCGTGAAACTCGATAAGCTCTCTTATACACTTGATCATTCTTGGTATTCGTTTGAAGAAGGTGTTGATAGAGCACTTAATAGCCCAGGAAAGGAAAAAGAAGGGCAAATGTCGGGAATCTTAGGAGAAAGCTGAGCTTTTGGGAAAATGCACCTCTGATAATGATGTAACAACTGGCCAAAATTCAGCTTTTTCCTAATTATTCCCGACATCAAACCTTTATTTCCTGGGCTATTAAGCTCTTACGCTTACTGTGTGGTTTTCAGAACCGGATTAAGGGGGAAGGGCTAAAAGAACGGTAGCCCAGCGCCCTCCTAAATCAGTACCTTTTCCTTACGATCATAGGGGATAGGTAACAGGGACCCTCACAGAAGCAATACGCCCAGGGCTTGCAAATGGCAAAACTAGTGGGTTTTGGTAATAAAGTGTATGTAGTGTGTGTAGTGTGTAAGTGTAGTGTATGTAGTGTGTAAGTCTTGTTAGCTTATTTTAATTAACGTAAGAATAGTTTGTCTCATATATTTTGTGTGATATATAAAAAGGGAACTCAAAGATATTTAAAAAAATAATAATCCAATATAACTACCATCCTTTCACTTCTGACTGACTAACATAAATTCTGCTAAGGACCCGAAGGGCCACCAAGACAGAGGACTTCTAGCCCAATGGCTACTTTCGTCCTTTGATATGTAATAAATATTGTTTGTTTAATAAATTTTGTTAGATGAATGGACACTGCGGCAGGACACCAACCTCGCACCAGGCAATTCTTTTGAAAAGTTAACTGAGTTAAGATATTTAATATTTTTAAATGGTCTGAACTGGAAGTGGACAAATTTCAGAAAATACCTACAAAATCGTCTTTTGTCATAATTTCGCTATTTATTAATTAATTATTCGTAATCCTGTCTTAATTTGTAAGTCTGGTGTATGTATGGAAATATAGGATGTATGGGAATCAAGATTTTAGTTAAAATTAGCATTAAGTTAGTGAAATCCGTCGTTGTTTTATATTTCAAAGTAGACATCTGTTTCCCGCTTTCGCCTGCTTTCTCGTGCATCCGTTTTTACGAAGATGTGTATGTTCTCTAGTTGATTATTATCGTTTCTCTCGTTCCATTTTTACTAAATTATTTTATTTGTTTCAATAGTTCTTGGAGTGTAATACGGTGTCTCAGTATTTTTGTATCAATATCAAGTTGGAAATTTAATTGTGCAAATTTTTTAGTTAGTGTAGACATTATATATTTAACCTCTCTCTCCTGTAGGTATTCATTGATGGGTTTAATTGGCACATCCATGTACAAAACTTGAACATCTTGTTTCCACATCCTTCTAGAAACCCTAAGCCAATACCTCTGGTATTTGTGTATTAAATCAACAAAAACAGGAGACATCAACTTTCTAATAAATTAGTTGATGAGACAATACAGGAATAAGGATTTTGTTGACGTATTTCATAAAGTATTCCGGGACAGAATCAGGATAAATCCAAATGAAGGGAACGACAAATTTCAAAAAGAGGTACAACAAACGGCTACACCTATCAGATCAAGCATAGATCATTTCCAGGACATTACAGATACTAACAGATCGGACAATCTCTATGGAGATATAAACATACTTTTAGACGAAATTACTGAGGAGGAAATCACTAAAATCATCAAGAAAAAAGAAAAACACATCACCGGGTCCTGACAGAATTCCATATATTGCATTACAGAAGTCACCACCAATAGTTTTCAAAATTTTGACATCTATATTTAACACATCTATTAAAACTGGATACATACCACTGTCATGGAAGAAGGCTTTTATAATCTTTTTACTTCTGAGTTCTTGTACACCAATTTCAGGAAATAAAATTAAAACATGACTAACAGTAATAGACTATTATAACTCTCTATCTCTTAGCAAATAGTCAATTCAAATATTAACTATGTGTTTTCACAGATGTTTTCTTTGTAGAGCAAAATCACTTCTTTAATCTTGCTGGAAACAAGTGCTGTTTTGAAATGAAGGGAATTAAACAAGAGTGATTTCACTGACATCTTTTAACAGCCAAGCGTTTAAGAATTGGAAGCTTTATATTCGGCTTTTAATCAAATGAGCACTTAATATTCCAAAAAAGAAACTTGGTTTTATATTACGCTTTGTGACTCATTGTAAGATATTCCACGTTGTATTTGAGCATGGCCTTTAAATATCATTATGACAATTATAAATTTTGTATTCAAGATGAAGCAAAGAGAAGCTCTCAATGTCACGTATATATCTTTAACAGGAAATCCGTAAAATCACTTGAACAATCTTCAAGCACCCTTAAATCTAACCTTTTCTCTCTTTCACCCTATCGTCCTCTCTCCCCACATCCTCTCTTCTGCAGACAGACACCCTCTGTCGCTTATTTCTTCTCAAGCTGTTTGGTGCTCCTACGTAGGTCTCGTGTCACTGGAATGGAGCAGTGACAAGGAATTGGAACATGTAATTTACTTAGAATCCGAGTCCTGGTTTAACAAGTTGATATATTTTTTTCTTACCACAACTATTCATTTCTAAAACCAATAATTACGTATTATATTTACGTATTCAACATCTAATAAAGTTTGACCGACAAACTTGGAAGATAGTAGTACTAGCACAGGTTGATAATAAAAAAATCGGGCAACCTCGGACTGCCGGATTTTGGAAAGTTCTGTATTTGCTGGGAAGGAGGACCAGTGTACAGAGAGCACTAAATGAAAAGCAAATTTGGTACTTTGAGAATTTATAAAGATGTTTTTAATTCCTACTTTTTGTTAGTTTTTTCACTACTTAGTTATTTTTTTTATTTAATTAATATTCATATTAAAACATTTTTAATGCCAATAAGCAAAAAGAAGTTAGAAAAACGCTAAAATATAAAAAAAACAATCCAACTAATGCATCGCCATCCAGCGGTGAGAAAACGAATATACGTACCAGGTAAATTCTACTGTGAGCAGACGGCAGTAAATATAACCAAACGTCTGCTTCTGGAATACAGCGTCGTGAAACATAAACGGCGTCTCCAGGAAACAATGGCGCGCCAACGCGAGACATTTGAAATGCGCTCCGACATTAATGCTGAAAAACTGATGGGACCAGAATATTTATTACTGGATTTTTATTGTCAATATTACACGTATGTCGAGTTCTTCCTTTCACGTTTTTGCCCTATATGGTATATCATAATTATAGATAGACAGTTATAAAGAGTCGGGAATATATTCTTTTCGTTAATAAATTGTGACTATTTCGCCTACTTAGTACCTCCGTATGAACGATAGTAAATAAGGGGACGAAATACAGATTGTCCTGTGTGTATATCCTTGTAGATTTCAATAAATACAAATCAGACAGAAATGAGCCATACACGGCTGGATTCCTTATGCTCTGAAAGATGGGTCCTCGTAGCTTCCGTCTGTGGCCACTTTCGGTTCCAAGAAACATATGTCACTGTCATAAGATAGCCAGAGCCCCCTAGTCTCAGTAACTACAAGCCATGTAGAGATGAGCCATACGGGGTTGCATTCTTCATAGTTTGAAAGAGTGGAGACAACTAACATTTATGATCTGTGGCCACTTCCGGTTCCAAGAGATTAGAGGAAGATGTCATTCTCTTAACATAGCCAGAACCCCTTAGATCTCAGCAACTACCACGTCAGACAGAGATGAGTCATACACGATTGAATATCTCATAGTCTGAAAGGACGGGGAAAACTTCCGATCTGTGGCCACTTCCGATTCGAAGAGTAAGATGTCACTCTATGGAGAACTAAAGTCTTGACGCCACATCCGGTTGGTTACCATAACAACGGCGGAGGCCAAGTCTAAACAAACAGTAAATTTGATAGCAAAATGGTAGAAAATTAGTTGTGGAATTAATGCTGTTAATATTTTTCCAACTGTTGATTAATTCGGTGACGAACGGAAGCTGATTGGAAGAGCAGAAAATGCTGTGGAGTCCAAACAGGTACGTTTGCTTACATATGAACGAGATTTGATACACATACGAGGAAAAGTGCAATAAAGGACGTATAAACAGTAAATATAAGTTGAGGTGAGTAATTAATACTTTGTTCCGGGAATTTATGTTTCTTTTATGGAACACATACAGAGGTACTATTAACTTTCGAAATCTTGATTTATGCTATACCTTGTATACTTTACCTACAATATGAATTTGCGCAGCTGTACATAGGGTACAAGGGTTTCGTTTTAGCACTTATATTTATCTTCTTGAGTGCGTGTGCTTAACTATAATCGAATTAGTAACTTCAGTTTAAGCTTCTTAGATATGATGATCACCTTTTCTACATCAAGAACTCAGCAGTCAACAATGAATTATCCTGATAATCATATCAACGTATTCAAAATTGCGTTCATTGGCATTGCGAGAAATTTGTTTACTTAAGTAATTGACTCTTTCCACTTTTCTAGTTTCAGTCCTTTGGAAACAAAAAAATGCAACACGTGTCTCTTTCATTGTAATGATGATAACAATCTGGCACAAAGCTCAAAACCATAACGAGTTGTTGGATATCGAATACTACAAACCTACTGCTAAACACCCGTTTGTTTAGACTGTAACATGGCGGGTTACCATAGCGACCTGCCGGATCTGACGTAAGAATTAGTCCTCCATCAACATAACTATAACAAGGTTATCAACATGTGCAAATTATATGCTGATATTTCCATTGAGTATGAATTATGCACCTTTCTGGATAGTTCTAAAAGAAATAATATTTTATATTCTACGGGCACGCTTTGATTTTGCTTGGTAAAACTATGCTCTTTTTTCCTTGATTATTGTTATTATTGAATACAGTTGTTGAGCATAACGAACGAAGCACTTTAGGATGCATAAGGTCCCTATTTTTTTTATTATTTATTAGAAGTTAGCACGTATACAGCAAACGCCATTTTACACCGTTCGTGTAGCAAACAATAACAATAACAATAAAAATAATATAACAACAAAGACTTATGCAATAGGAAATAATATCAAGTTTTTTTTTTTTTTCATTCATTCTAGATTCATATAACAAGCCTTTAGATATTTACTTTTACTGAGGCAGAAATCTGGTGGCAAAGGAAGAGTATTATAAAAATGTGATAATCTATATACAAGAGATCGCTGGACCAAACACAATCTCGGTTTTGAGAGGTAGAAATGATGTGAATGAGAATTTTGTCTGGGTACTCTTAGGTTAAAGAATGGAAGAAGGTCATTGGTCCTGAGTGTGCCCTGCATTATTTTATAAAGAAATTTTAAGTCATTTAGTTTTCTTCGTATGTCTATGTTTTTTAAGTCAAGAGAATTCAAAATGTTTACGTTAGACTTGTGTTGGAGCTTGGGAACCCTGTGTTGTACGATGCGGATAAAGACATTTTGGACTTTGTGCAATTAAATAAGTTGATTTCACAAGCTATAGACCAGATAGATGAACAGTATTCAATAAGAAGTCCAAGAAATTTGAGTGCTTTAGAAGTTACGAATTCAATGTGAGGAGTAAAATTGAGTTTTTCATCAAATATGATACCCAGGTCTTTGTAATGGTCTACCCATTGTATATTAGATGAGGCTAATGTGTACGTACATTTTGTGTTGTGAGTTTTGAGTGAGAAACGCATTGCAGCAGTTTTAAAGGATTGACTTTCAGTAACCAATTATTGCACCACATTTCAACAGAATCTATAGCGGCTTGAAGGAGATTTAATGGTCTTAAAAATTTTGCAGTCATCAGCGTAAAGAAGTACCAAGCAGGAATTATCTATCTGTTCACATAAGTCATCAACGAAGAGGGAAAATAAAACTGACCCTAAGGAACTTCCTTGAGGGACACCTGAAAACATGGGGAGCCACTTGGATGTGCTACTAGAGAAGACGACACGTTGTTCTCTGTCAGTCAAATATGATGTTAGAAGCTGAAGAAGGAGTCCGTGTATACTAAATCTGGAAGCAAGCATGTGTATAAGAAGTTTGTGATTGACAATTTCAAATGCTTTGGAGAAGTCTAGGTATATGACGTGAAGTTCTTGTCTATTTGCTAGGGCATCCGTGGCGTGAGACAGCAGGACAGCTAAGTTGGTTTCCCATGATCCATTCGGTACAAAGCCATGCTGGGAGGGAGAAAGAAATGAGAGGACATGATTTTGAATCCTGTCTGTGATGATTTTTTCACAAATTAAACCGAGGGCAGAAGGAAGGGAAATAGGTCTATATGAACTAACACAGGATTATTCAATTTTCCCAATTTTTAGAGGAAATTTATATTCTAGGAGAAAACCTCGATTTAAATATATATATATATA
>JAGDQP010013854.1:29450-46729 GCA_022664845.1 Lepisma saccharinum
TTTGTCATTTTATTCTAGCCACCAGAATAAAAGGATAAAAATAAATTGTGATTGTTTTAATATTTGTCATTTTATTACAGCCATCGGAATCAAAAGATGAATTTTGATTGTTCTTGATATTTGTCATTTTATTATGGACTTACAGACACACACTCTTTCTACGACAATTAATAAACCTGTAAAGTTATTGTTTATTGCATAGGCCCAAACATTTTAATAATCCTTTATTCGATTATAAAGAAAACGTTGATTCTCTATACGTGTATTTTTTTTTCAAATAAGTTGCCGATGCTTCCATTTGCGATGGAAATATGAAAGAGAAAGTGAGGACGTGTAGTCGGGCCCCTCTTTAGCCGGAGCCAGAATCATCTAAAATTTATAGCTGCTACATGAGACGATATGGTTTCTCCCCTTAAAACAAATTAAAAGAGAGAAAGAGGGAGAGACAAAGGGAAAAAGAAGTAAGTAAATAGATATATCACGCACTGTGAGCTGTTATGGAGTGAGAACAGGTTATTAGTTAAGGAATTATTCCGTTTAACAAAATTTTAGTTTTTGTTATTAGTCTATGCATTATATGTTACTACTATACATTTTCTTATTACTTTGCGGATTTTTGTTACTTGTCTATGCACTACTGTTACTATCCTGTGCATTTTTGTTACAAATCTATGCATTTATCTTACTAGTCTATGCATTTTTGTTTCCAGTCTGTGATTACCGTTTTTAGTACGTGTTTTTGTTGCTTGTCGGTACTTTTCCTTCATAATGGAGTCCCTCGTTTAAATTTAATACATAATATAGATTATTATTGCTAAGGTGATGTTTATTTTGACAGCTTTAGAGAAGTTTATTTATTTATACACAGATACGCTATCATACTGACCAGCGATTTCCTATTTACCGCATGCCAACTGACTGGACGCCACCAACATGTGGCGCCGTTATAGTTGGAATCTTCTGTCTTGTGCATGTGCTGTATGCTACTGCTACCCTAGCGCTTGAAAACTCTTCAAGTTAAATAAATTATAATATAATATTATTCTGCTTTCTACAGTTGTTTTAAAAAACAAAATGAATTAAAAACTATTTTCTTTCTAATAGTCACGAGAAGTAATAGATATTGTAAAACTATTGTAATTTCCTATATTTTATCTTTGTGATTTCTACTTCTACAACAGAACAGAAAGTGCACTCCTAATATGCTTTATCAGTCTTCACCACTCTACTCTAACTACACAAAACTCTCACCTAAGTTATATATGGCGGCCGAACGGTCTGATTCAGTTTCCATAAAACTTTATTACGGCCATGAAAAGTAATACGGGCTGAAAGTGAGCTATGATTAGCTGCACAAAATGAAATCTATTAATCGTCGAATCTATTTAGCAGCTCTGCGCTATCTACCTATTTTGTGGTAGCTGAGGTTCATCAGTAGATGGCACTGTAGTGGACTAATAGGAATATCATTTGTTTCGAACTTCCAATCAAATGTTAAGTTTCCTCCTATCTGTATACTGTCAGTCTGTGATCTCATTCAGAACAGTTGGGGCGCCCTTTCATACGCGACTTAGCCTCCGTTGATAAATCATATGTGTTGTAAAGAGCAAGCAAGCTAAAGAAATTACATTTGGCCATAATGTTTATAACGTATCAGTGAAACCACTGTGTATCCATAGCGACATAGTGCCTGCGGAATACAGAGACACATTCTTTTGGCATTAGGAGTATACAGCTTTACCGTTGTAAGTTTGAAGGATTATATATCTCGCAGAGCACAAATTCGAGGAAAAAAATTAGGAAAATATTGCTTTGAGTCCCTATTGTAGTTACTATCAAGATATTCGTAAAACAAAACTCAGAAAAATTTTAGTCGAAACTCAGTTTGAGCCTTGCCAATGCCAATCTGATGTCCACAACCATTATCACTAAGCCAAGCCACGGTCGCGGCTTTGGATCCGTACTGGTTTCGAACCCTGGTGCTGGTACGGATGTTCCAATGTACGGAATTGATATTTATAAAATATCGAAACTTCGATGTTGGAAATCGTTGATATCCGATATATTGATACTTCGATATATTGGTATTTCAATATTTAGTTCCATTTTTCGATATTGAGTCCGATATTTCGGTTCCATATTAAGTTCAATATTTCGGTCTGATATTGAGTGCGATTTAGCTTTCGATATTGAATTTGATATACCAATTCGACATTGAGTTCGATATTTCAATTAGATATTAAGTTCGATATACGATCGATATTAAATTTGATATTCTGATTCGATATTAAGTTCGATATTTCGATTAGATATTTAGTTTGATATATCGTTCTATATTAAATTTGATATTCCGATTCGATATTGAGTTCGATATTTCAATTAGATATTTAGTTTTATATATATCGTTCGATATTGAATTTGATATTTCGATTCGATATTGAGTTCGATATTTCAATTAGATATTTAGTTTGATATATATCGTTCGATATTGAATTTGATATTCTGATTCGATATTGAGTTCGATATTTCGATTCTATATTTTCAATTCGATATTCAGTTCTATATTTCGATTTGATGTTTAAGTTCGATAATTCGATATATCGTTAAAAATGGATGCTGAAGAATACCGAACTTCAATATTCAATTTCAAATATTGAGCACCTCTAGATTCTGGCTATTCTATCTAAGGTCTTCCAGACCTCCCCCCCCCCCCAGTTAAACAATTCTACACCATCGTGGCACCTAGTCCAAATCTTTAGCCTCTACCTTCCCCTTACCTTTAACGGGACAAGTGTACTTTGAGCGATGCCATTCCTCAATCCTGTAACATGCTTAGGTCAAACTTGCCTGTTCAGGCCACAAAATACAAAGTACATAAGAAAAAAAAAAAAAAAATGAAGAGACTTTGGGGACTGGATTGACTATCTAATCAGGGAACGTTGTTTCAAATCAACAAATATATTGCCTTACAACGTTTTGTACATCTACATTGGAACTGTACATGTAGCTCCTCTTATTTACTACAAGATCTATTAATTTCTCTCTCGTCACCATCACACACACACACACTCACACACACAAAATGCATGTGATGCGTCATTTCTCAATTTCATTATGTAACTGGCGGAATTAGTCAGAAGACTAAAAGTCAAAAGGAAAGGCGAGAACAACCATATTTTTTTCAGTGTATAATTGACAGACTCTATACTGTCGGATGATCAAGATAAATGAATTCGATCAAGTCCGCTGACCCAGACTAATTGGTGGTTTCTTGCAGCGTCACTGAATAGACTTGTTCTATTTCAGAAGCTCCCAGACAGCCAGTCCAACACAATATGCATGAATTCATTCATTAATAAAATAACAGCGCATCCACTTTCATTCTAAAGTTCCCCTATAATCAGTCATCTACGTTAATCACATAGTAACTTTTTTTTTCCTTTTTTTAAAGAAATAAGCGAGACTGAAACGCACCCTCTATTTGAAGATTTAATTTATTGTCCTCTGATGCAATATTCTATATTTGGTATTCTAACAGAATCAGATCTTAATTCTAAATTTCCTAAAATTGCTTGCTAGCGACAGCAGAAAATTGTGCGTTTAGAATTAGGCGAAACACAGCTTTGTGTACTGAGGGGGGGAAGGGTTTACTGATTAGGTGGCTCAGGGTCAAACGAAAAACATCTTCGCGAAGAGACCAAGCAGCAGCAGCCGTAGCTCAGCTGGCAGAGCGAAGGCTTTGCGCCAAGTAGGTCCTGGGCTCGATACAAGCGTCCAAGTACCCTGACCGAGTTTTTTCCCCCAGGGTTTCACTGTCCTCAGTTTCAGCAGGAAAATATCGAGATGATACCTTCAACTCAAGTCCTGGCCGACTCCTTCCCGTATCCCTTCACTTACCCTATCCCGGTCTGAGTCATAGATGCCGAAAGCTCATAAACAAGTTAAAAATTGAAATTCAATTAATGTCAAAGGAATCCTGATATATAATCCGTATCTGAATCCAAGATCCGGATATCCCAAACCTGGATCCGAATGTAAAACACCTTAGAGATCGTGGTTTAGTTGGTAGAGCGTTGGCTGGGCATTCGGATAGTCTTAGGTTTATATCCAGGATTGGCCAACGATTGAGGTCTATCCTTTCTCACTCTTACCAGGCTAATGCTGAAATAGTACCTTCAAATTACATCCTGGTTGACTTCCTTTCCATATTCCTTTCTCGTTTTCATACTCCTCACACTTGATGTCACTTGACATTTAGCTCTGCAAATAGACTCAACCCAATCAATCAAACCAATAAACATCAGTCCTGGATCTTTCGATTGCTATTGCATTCTGCATGGAGTATTACGCTTAATAAAGGGGAGTTAGTAAGTTATGGCCATAAGGGTGACTTTCTCACACCGAGAAGAGTTAAAAAAATCCCATGTTAAAAGATGTAAAGTTTTCTAGGGCCATCCCAATATGGCGTCAGATAACGTCATAAATGACTCAGTATCTCCACTAATAATGACGTAAGATTTGTCGGTTTAGCAAATCGCACCCAAAAAATATTGCAGCAAAGTTTATGATTGATTAATGTGGTTCAGAGGGGGAATTTCTATATGAATTACTTAACAAGGAAGTTCTTAGGTGGGTAATGTCCATTATATGCTGAAATACGTCAAACCAGCCTTGCTGAAACACAATCCGTTGAGTAAGGGAGATTTTACACACTCGTAGAATGGAGATTATATACATTAGTAGAATGGAGATTTTACGCACTGATACAATGTAGATTTTTCACTCTTGTAGATGGAAATACGTATTACACTCAGATATAATGGAGATTTTACACTCTGAAGATTATATACACTGGTAGTATGGAGATTTTACACACTGGGTTGTATCGAGATTATAACACTTGTAGAAAGGGGGTTATACACACTAGTAGAATGGAGTTATTATATATATATATATATATATGGTGTTGACCCAGCATCGTGAGGACAATTGGGGAGCTGCTGTGAATAAAAGACAGTGGCGATCACAGTGAGAGCTTCGGCTCTCCTCTCCCAACCCGTCTGGTCAGCGTCGGAGCAGTAGGCCAACTCCTCCCTTCGGGGAGAGGCCTCATCCACTAGTGGATTGAATATGGCTGTGATTTATTATATATATATATATATATATATATATATATATATATATCATATTCAGCCGTTTTCTATCCACTGTTGGATGAAGGCCTCCCCCTTTTCTTTCCACATATCTCGGTTTGCTGATATCCTCATTCATGTAGCTCCTGAAAAACGCTTGATTTCATCTACCCATCTTACATTTGGACGTCGTCTCGGTCCTTTCTTTTCTCTAGGAATCCACTGTAGTACATTTGTCGTCCACCTTCCATCTGTTCGTCTAGCTATGTGACCGGCCCATCTCCACTTCATCTTCTTCACAGTCTTGATTACATCCTCTACCTTTGTTTGTGCGCGAATCCATTCATTTCTCTTCCTGTCCCTCCTGGTTATTCCTAGCATGCATCTCTCCATTGCTCTTTGTGTGACTCTCAATCTTTGAGTCGTTTGCGCATTCAATGTCCAAGTTTCGCACCCGTACATCATTACAGGTAAGACACATTGATTATAAACTTTACGCTTCAGACACATTGGAAGTTTGCTTTTGAAAATAAAGTGTAGTCTTCCAAAAGAACACCACGCCAGTTTACATCTTCTATTTATTTCATCAGTCAACTTTGCATTCGATGTTTTAAGCTGGTCTAGGTAAACATACTCATCAACTATGCCTATTGTCTCTTCGTTAATCTTCACTTCCTTCTTTGCAGCATGTTGGTTGTACATTACTTTTGTTTTACTTAAGTTCATTTTAAGGCCTATTTTCGAACTCTCGTTACTCAGTTCTTCCATTCTGGTTTGTAGTTCTTCTGCAATTGAAGCAAACAGGACTATATCATCAGCGAACCGTAGATGATGAAGATATTCGCCATTAATTTTAATTCCAACTTCATCCCAGTTTAAATTCTGGAACACTCTCTCCAGGACCGCACAAAACAGTTTTTGAGAAATTGAATCTCCTTGCCTCACCCCCTTTCCAACTTTAAATTTTTCACTGTCTTGATGCAGCCTAATGACAGAAGTGGCAGTCGAGTAAATGTTTCGCAGTAACTTGATGTATGCACTTTCGATGCCTTGATGTTCAAGTGATTTAAGTACTTCTGACAAGGAGACCGAATCGAAAGCCTTTTCAAAATCTATGAATCCCAAACATAGTGGAAGTTCATATTCATTAGTCCTTTCCATAACTTCATTCAATGTTTGTATGTGGTCCATTGTGCTAAATCCACGACGAAATCCGGCTTGTTCCCTTCCCTGATTAAAATCCAAGTCTCGTTCAATACGATTCAAAATAACTTTGGTGAACATTTTGTATAGGACTGACAGTAAACTAATTGGTCTGTAGTTTTCGACGCGTTCTTTGTCCCCTTTCTTGTACAACAAAATGATAACGGCATTGTTCCAACTTGCGGGTATTTCTCTCTTCCTCAGGCACATAGAGAATAATTTCGCAAGTTCCTCTTTCATTTTTTCACCTCCCCATTTAAACATCTCTGCTGTGAGTCCATCTTCTCCTAGTGAGTTTCCGTTCTTCATCCCTCGAAGTACTTTATCCACTTCTTCTTTCATTACGTCTGGGACATCAACATCAATTTCTTCTGAATCTTCATTTCCTAGCTCTTCCTCGGAGTAGTACAATTCTGTGTAGAATTTTTCAAATATGTTTATAATTTCTTCCTTATTTCGTGTTACGGTCCCGTCTGGTCTCTTAACTGCAATTACTTGCTTTTTTCCTATCATGAGCTGCTGTTTGGCTTTCTTCAGGCTCTTGTTTTCCTCGATTGTATTTCTAACAAGATTTTCGTTATATCTTCGTACATCCTCTCTTATTTTCTTTCCAAAATATATATATATAAATTTAATTTTAAGGCCTTTAGGCAACTTTTGGCTTAGCCTGTCTGGTATAGAATGGAGTTTTTGCACACTGGTAGTGGAGATTTTACGCTCTGAAGATTCTACACACTGGTAATTGAGATATTGTACACATTTGTTGAGTGGGGATTTTACACACTGATACAGGCTAAGTGGCATTCTTAAGAGAAAATGTGTTAACTTTTTAAATAAATCGTATAGGTTGTGCAATGGAAGCTGTCTGTTTCTCATTACGCTAAAAAAGAATGAAATAAATTATCATTGATTTACCGAATTTATGTATATAAATCTTCCCATTGCCTAAAGATATCTTGGAGATGTTTCATTTTAACTTAGATGAGCGTGTAATAATTCTGTTTTCTGTTTTTGATATTCTGATGAGAACATCTTGTTTGACGTATCATCATCGTGCATAACTTTTATCCATCCACACTTAAAAAACATGTTTGTGTGAGGGTGTGAAAAATGTAGCAAGACGCACACAGTTGACGTCTGAAAACAATACCAATTTGTCCTCTACTTGCTTATTCTTAACGGCAAAAGATACCGCCGGTGGAGTGGTCGTAGATTAATCTTCACATCTTCTCAGTTTACAGGATTATATCTCTCTTTCGTCTGCAGCATCTTCTGACCAGAGAAAATGAAACAGAGAGAGAGAGAGAAACAGTTCGTCTTCTGGAGAATGTCATTTTGACTTTTGGGGTCTCAGCAGGAGCGAATAAGGTGTGTTGTTTGGGACACTGTCCAGGAATATTTTCTTTCCTGTCCTCTACAGACACTTACGACCCAACATAAAAATAAAAGTTTCATGTTTCCAAGGATACACGGTTCGTTGTGTTTTCTTTTCTCTCATTCTTTTTTTTTATCACTTTATCTTTACGTTCATCTTTCTCGTTTTCCGCGATCCTCTTCTGTTCCTTCTCCGCCACATTTCTTGTTCGTCTTTTCGTCTCTAAAGTTTTCTTCTTTAGTTATCTTTATGGTCAGTTGGAACAACAAAATTCTGGTTGTTAAACTCTATGATGGCCATATCGCAGCGTACATACATAGTTCAACAGAAATGAAGAACTTCTTCTTTCCACGGCCAGGGTTGCTAACTTTAGTTGGTTGAAGGGAATTTTCTCAAAGTTTGCAGTGCTAAGTCAGGTAGAAGAGTGCTAGGAGAGCTATTGGTGTTACTTTGTGCAGAGCTTCGATGGGTATTGTAGGAACTCTCGTCTCTCGAGGCGTCAGTTCGTATGAGGATCTGAATCTATAGGTCTGAGATAGATAATTCATATTTCAAAAAATTCAACAAGAGAGGCTAGTAGTTGGCTTCCAATACCTAGAACGCGTTTCCAAGGGTCCAGCGCCTTTGTGGGGTGGTGGTTCAACGGTTCGCTTTAATTTCGGGAGGGGTGGCAGGTCTGACTCACGGACGGATACGTCACTGTTGCAGGAAATTGATTTTCTTGATTCTATGTACATTTTGAAAGGAATTATCTAACATAAACTTTAGTCCTCCTATGATTATCATGATTATTAATTCCTACAGTATATCAGTAATTAGCAGCAACCAATAGGTCCGAGAGCAAACTAAAGCCCTGTTCAAACAACGGGTTTACTATGTTCTTATCATTTGCTGGTAACTCAGCTTTAAACCACATATTGTGCACCTGGTAGAAAAAGCTTAAAGTATGTCTTTCTTTTGTTTCAAGATGCATAGATCAAAGCTAAGTTCTCAACTCTACAATAGGCGTAGGCAATATGGCGCTGAAGAACACGCTCTGTCTGTTTCGATGATAAAGTCAGCAGCCAAACCCAACAAAGTAAAAAGGCATAACAGAAGCCAAAGGAGAAAATCTGAAAGGAAAAGGCTGTTGCAAGAAATCAGAGAACTAAACGAAGACGGACAAGTCTAAAGAATGGACAGGACTAAGGGCAGTAGTGATTCAGGACTTGAAGACAGCTCCTGGAATTGATTTAGTTAGTTCTGGGAGTGGTAAATGAGATGTTGATCTTCCAGTTGGAGAAAAACAACCAAAAGGTAATAACACTAACAACATCTTCTGTGTTGGCCGTCAGTGTGCGAATTAACGGGTGCATGAGGGGTGGTGGAAATCCCCCATGTAAGTCTGCATGTGGACGCATATATAATGTATATGATTCATCTAGTTATTTTCTTATTAAGAACATATCATTGTAAAAAATTCTTCATTCGCACACTGCTGACAGTAAATTCTCTGAAGATCAGGCTACTAAATATGGTGCGTGAGGTACAAAGTGTGTAGCGTGTGAGGACATAATAAGAAACAGGGGCGTATTCAGAGTAAAGGCGCAAGACCTCACTGTTGAAGACAAAGTATTGCGTAATGTCTTTCTTTTCTTTCTCTAAAACTCCAAAACCGCAAAATGTCCACTTCTATATAGTATACACGAATTGGTTATAGCCATACATATCTGGATAATTTGCACTATTACTTTCTTGCCAAAAACTCTACATTTTGCAGATCTTATTTCACATCTTTAAAAAAAATCCATTAGTTTTGAGTTCATGGAAGTTTCAATCATCTGTACAAGAAGTGCGGAAATTTTATCACGCCTTTGTGAAGACAAGTTTTAAACGTGACATGTGCACTTTGTTTTTGATATTGATTAAAAACAACTCGTCTTGTATACATTTGGTTTACAACCTGATAAAACGCAGACTTTCTCATCGCAGAATCATCGTACGCTTCGTGCATTAATTGTTGCAACAATACAATAGTTTGATTTCATTAAAAAAACAAAAAAACCTCTTACACCTCACTTGCTATACTATCTGAAGTGTATTTCGCAGTAGAGGGATCAGTAAACACCAAAAAGAGTAGATTTGTTGCTCACACAACGCTCTTTGACAATCAAGAGATCACATTAGACGCCATAGGTTCGCAACTCAAAATAGTGTGCGGTCTACAACTATCTTGCGCCAAGCATAACTTTCATCCAAACGAGATGTGACGGTTTTCAGAGTGTCGGAAATAGTTATAATCAAAAGAACATTATAGTAGTCAGTCCAAGAGAACAATATTAATTTGTTTCCATACTAACAAAAGGTCACGATTTCTCAACTTTTTTCTTTTTTTAAACTAATGTCTCTTAGTTTCCCAATAATCTGAACTGTACGCAATACGTAGTACCGAAAGAGTGAATTATGGCCCGCAGGGCCACTTAAAATGGCCATCTTGGTCATCTTAGGCCACTTTAGTCCTTTGAAAAGCAATACGTAGTAAAATCCACTTTCAGTTTTAGATCTACCATCCTGTCAAACAGAGAAGGGAAAATTTCACTGAGAAAATTGGACACATTTCTGCATATATACATTTATGTCTTTAGTAACCCATTCGGCTGTGACATGTAACAAAAAGAGTTTGTAGCATATTGTGAAACTTACTTAAAAGAACATGAAAGAAAATTAATTTTGAAACAAAATATTTCCTCACTTCATGCCATCTAGTGGATACTTTGTAAGGTTACATTAGTTTTTTTAAAAAATAACACAGTTAAACAATTCGAAATGAGTTGCTAGTTATTTGTAGGCGAAACATCATTATAATTGTACAAAATGTGCAGTTTTTTTTATCACCCTTGCATTCGAGATAAACATAAATTTTCTGCATGCTAATTCAGTTAGTCGAATCCATGTGATTCCTAGACAAACAAAAATCCGTGTTTAAGAGGACTCAGCAACTACCTACGTTGTCTGTGTGTGTTTTCATAAGACGTCAGCGTAGGCGTATGACGTCATCAATTACGGACATTCTAATTTCTCAGCTAAAATAAACCATATCAAAATATCAGATCACAATGCCATTTCATATACTCATTCACAAGTATTATCATTATTGGGGCCGCTTTCCAAAACTTCATTATTGCTTGTCATTTGTCCAGCACCTTTAAAAATATCAAAACTCAAACACCTACGTAGCATAGGTACTATTGTGGTCGCAATAATAGTTAGTCCTCATATCGTCGGTTGGATAACAATAATGACGTATCTCGATTTTGTTAACTTTTCAGGAGAGAATTTTTTTTTTTTAATGTGTAAGACAAAAACTTTTGTGAAGCATAACTTCGTTTTATTTAGCATTAAAATTCGCTGTTTTTTCAGATGATGAATGATAACAGAGGTTGCATAAATACAGATGTAACTTAATTTTTATTTAAAAGAAAAAGGGAGATACATCGTTATGTCAGTCAACCGACGATTTTCTACGCAATGCACTTCCAATTACGTGATTTTCATTCGTTTTCTTTTCTGGCGCTTCGAGCGCCGAATCTGCTGCAGGTCATCTGGTTTCAAATTTACCGCTATTTTATTCAACGCCCTATGTCCAATTCATTATCCTTATTCGATTTAAAGCAATGTTTCCAATTTTAACTCAAGGTGACACCCGAATCTGTTAACAAAGAAAACTACCCGCGCTCAGTGTGAGTGTGCAATAAACAGATGAAAAGTAGACAAAAATAAAATAATAAAAGTCAAAGTTTAATCATTTATTTTTATCATCGATCAAGAGAGGCATTGACAAGAAAAGAAATTGATGAGAATTATTGTCGCATGAAAGCGGAATCTACAGAAAATAGAAAAGAAAAGGATTTTGTATAGCATTAAAATTACATCATAATTTACTGCTCACAAAACTGGGACAATTCAGAGTCTCGGAAACCTTTTCCCGGGGCGTTAGGTAGCAAAGAAGAATCCCGGATTTCCAGGACTTTTTTAACTGTATCTTGCTCTATCTTGCTGTCGTTTAATTAATACTTCCTTCAATGACATTGTGTAGATGGTGTCTGAGGTGGCTCAGTAGAAGAGCGCTCATCTCTGGTGCCTTGAGTCCCCGGTTTGATCCTGGCTCATGTCATATGGACTTTGTGGTGCGTGAGTTTTCTCCGGGTTCTACCGTTTCCTTCCATTTTCTTTATTGCACCAATTTTCCCATCACCATTATCCATTCGTCCCGAGCTAAATTTACCGGAAGTCCTTAAAAAAAAAATCAATATTGTGAAGGTCTTGAAGCATTTACTGGTGTGCCGTAACTCAGTGGCAGAGCGCTGGCTGGCTTCGATACCAGTGGCCGACCATCCCGACTGAGCTATTCCTCAGTCATACCATGTAAATGTCATACCAAGTTAATTCCGTTGAACTTAGGTCCTGGACTACTCCTTCCTGCAACCTTGCTCCTACTCTATGCCAACCCGAGCCATAAATGCCTAAAGGCCGTAAATAAATTAAAATTCTTACAGCATCTGGATTAATTTATTGAGTTTCTTGACAGCCAGACACACACACACACACACAATATACATACTCAAACATATAAGCGCCTTAAATGTAAGAATTACCAGTAAATTGTTCTGATGAATTACAAAGATCTATAGAATTTTCTTTGTTGACAACGACTAATATCAGTTTTCTACATTAGCAGTTGGAAACCCTGAAAGCTTGGTTTTGGAGAAAAAAGGAAAAGAATCAACAAACTCAATGTAGGCATCAGGTCAGGTCTTCCACTTACGGACATTTCCTTCCTTCTTGGAAGTGTACAGGAAATACATCCTACACAAACACTATAAGCACAACAAATTATTTTTATATATATTTTTTTTTTTTCTTCAGACAGAAGTGGTATGGAAGAAAGACGAAAATGTGGATGGGTACAACAGACAAGAATATCCAAACAAGAAGTCGAAGGCAGCTCCCGCACAGCAAAAGGGAAAAACGAGGAAAAGCGAAAGCCATAAACCATCGAATTGGACTAACATTTTCAAGAAGTCTTCTTCGTTTTTACGAGATTTCCTCTTCAGGAGGGCCCCATCTTCAAGACGAAAGATAACAGTCGAGGAAAGGAAGACATGCTTAGAAAACAGCAAAGATACGTGCCTTGGTTTGGTAACAAAATAGCTTTCGTAACTTTAAAACACACAACTTTCCTCTGTCCCTTATCCTACTTGTATGTGGAGACACAATACAGGTCAAAAGTTTAGGTGAAAATTCTTAGTTCCCGATGTTGTTGCTTCTGGAGTTGTAATATGCCTTGTTTAGATAAATTATTATTATTATTACCAATAAATATTGCAAGTACCAAGGAATTATATATTGAAATTAAAACGGAAATCGAAAATTCGTGGATGGATACAAAAAGATTACAGTTTCTGTAGTCTTGGCACAAGTTTAGCAGGAGTTGTAAAATGTTATTTACGTGTATGTTCAAGAGAAGATAGTAGACATTTATAGTTTGGTTGAAATTCCTTGTGCATCTGGGGTGATGCTGCAGGAGTAAACCCCTTGGGAAACTGGTATCATGTGGAATTACGCGCAGTAATACAACTCTCACGTGGAAATCTATCTCGCCTCTCTATCCCGACGACCTGACCCGTCAATCTTTTTTAAGAGCAAGGGGGTAGATTTTTCTCATATTCTCCTTCCCGCACATCACAGTGATATTCTGCTAAAGAAACAATGCTAGGTAAGTTTATGTCAACGTAATTATAACGGGAGTGCCAAGAATTAAACATTCTATATGGGTCATTCCATGATAAATTATCCACTTAAAAAAAAAAAATGGCATCCCCATTTTAGAAAAAAATTATTTTTCGTACGTGGGTTCCTACATATCGAAAGATATCAGAACAAGTTTTCAAATTTGGTTGTGAGTTCACTGAGCTAATCACAAACAGGGCTTCCTTGACACCAAATTTCAGTTGCTGTTTTTTTTTTTTTTTCACGAGGACCCACTTAAAATATTTAAGCCCGAAATCCAGCACTTTTTCGGCAAAGGGCCATTGTTGAACCCACGTAGAAAAATAAAGAGATGTAATTCAACTCAACTGTTTTTTTTTTTTTTTGTATTAAGAGAGTCGGTTGGTAGGTCTACATATTTTTTAAAAAATTGTAAGCTTTTATTCAACTGCTTCACATATATAAAAAAAAATGGCCTTTCTGAAGATACCACATTTGCATTTGCATAGTACGACGGAGAGAATCTGCTTTCACTGACCAAACCACTTCGAAATATAAGTTGTGATTTGGGCACGTACTAAGCTTTCTTTACACCAAGTTTCAGATTTTTTTTCATGAGAATCGATTTGAGGTATTTACGCCCGAAATCTGGCATTTTTTTTTAAAGGAAAAGGTCCATGTTTGAATCCCCGTAGAAAAAAGAGGTGTGAAATGTCTGCACCTCCGTCTTATCAAACCTCTCTGTGAGTCGTGTTAATTATGTAAGAAGGGTAACTTAAAGCGAAGTTTTGCCAAAATAACCTGCACATATAAAGATATGGTATTTATTGTTTAATGCGGCAACCAAAGCCAAAAAAATATTGTTCTGTCTTCCGAATGTTGACGATCCAGTACGATAGAAAAGCCGAATACAGTACAAGAACTATATAGGCTTCTTGAATCAAAGATTCCGAAAGGCCTAAAAAAAAAAAAAAATAACAATACTTTGCAGTGAATGTTGTAAGGATGTGTTTCCCAACCTGGGGTCCGTGACAAGAATGTAAGAGGGCCGCAATACTTTGTCATATAGGCCTAACGAGAATTTACTTTGCGATATTTGCATCATATTATACAGATTTAATACTATAGAAATAATTTTAAAAACGATATTCTTTACCACGAAAAACAGGTTAAAATCGAACTTAACAAATCCAAACTAGTTAATACAGTAAATAAAGTGAATGAACATTTTAATGGTCTCATATAAAGCGCACAGGGAAAGAAGGGGGCATGTGCATGAGAGACGAGTTCTCGTTAAACGCATTTTGAAGTCCAACTCACTTATTTACTTACATGTACTTCATATTCTTAAAACCTCTACAACTTGATTTTTTTTTTTAGCTTTTGGATCGAAACCTTCTGAGCGGTTATCTGTCATTGTGTAATATTTGTTACGAGATTTTTTTTTAAAGTGCCCATTCCCTATTCTTTCTCTGTACGCTTCTAAAAAGAAATGGAACAGCTAATATAAACCACTAACAACTCCTGCGTGTGGCCTTCTTAATTTTAGATACTGTCTTTCCAAAAATATTTCATGGTTTGCAAACTCTGTGTAGGTCGTGTACCATAATTGAAACCAAGGCAATAGTCTGAATTTCTGGTTACTGGTTTGTGATTTTCTTTTATCGGTTTTGTCGTGGAGTAGCGATTCATCCACTCTTTGGTTGAAGCCCAAGGGAAGTGAAAGGGAGGGACGCCCTTAATTATCACCAGAACCTTTCTCTTAACTCCAGAATTTTATCTGTATTGCGTAACACGAGGGAAGATATAATATACATTACATTTTGAGGTACGCTGGCTATCTTGTGGAAGAGTCCTGACTCGCTTATTTGAGATGCGTGATGAGGAGAGACCTTTTCTGGTTGATTCGAAATTGGAACCAAAACTAAAGGACTGGTTAAACGTTTTTTCTTGGTTGTTCGGCAATTGCTTATTTGTCAGATATTTTCTCATTTCTGAATACATGAAATTCAAGATTCCAAGATCACTGTATTTTTAGTGAAAATAAAAAGATATATAATTTGGGCTCACCAAATCGACCGAAAGGAGTACGATTCCTTACCTACGCTGAACGACCTTTCTGTCGGCAAGTGAAACAGAACTTCTGAATGAAAGTTTGGGAGCATGACGTAGCATTTGCTTTCTTTGGGTTCCCTCTGATAGTTTACCTTCCGCTTTCCTACGAGAGAGAAAAAAAAAAGGATGAAGAACCCCTTTCTAACCAATGAAAATGACTTGTCACCAAATGAAGACCAGCTTATTGAGTTATCCTGCGATTCCTCCTTGAAAATATTTCCCAGTTTGTGGCTGCTAGGAATGCTAGACTTCTGGTTTTATCCACGATCTTTGTATCCTGATGTTTTCGAGAAAGGTAATTTCACATCTGATGCCTTTCGCTATTACCTGTACAAGTCAACATTTTCTACACTTGTTTGTATTAAAAAAAAGAAAGAAAGAAAGATACTTGACATAGAACCAAATCTGTGCCTGAAAATCTCTGCTTTGGAGACAGATATGAAAAGGTTGACGGCCGCGAAACACCAGCCATCACACTGAAAAATTTTAAGCAAAAGAACTCAATAGTTTTTATTCTTATTGATATGAATTTTCTACTTGCAGTATTGCTAGTCAAATGTGTTCAATTATATTTTTATGTATTGAAATTGTACGTCATTTTTAAGCTATAGATAACGCAAAAAGATCTACTGATATTATATGTATAAGGTTTTCGTTGTTTGTAGGAACAGGGATCCGCAAAGAAACTAGTAAGAAATCAAGGGGTCTGCAGCCTGCAAAAGGTTGGGAAACACTGAATGTAAGGTAAAATGTATCCCATGTGCGATCCAGATATTCTCGACCTACGCCACGAAGTGAGATGGTGTGGTCAGTCTCACGCTGGACCGCCTTTACCTCCCAAGGTGCTCAGGAGTACCAAGAGTATTGTGGTACTGAATTTGATAGAAGACTGGATGCACCTCAGAGGGCCAGGCATGGCAAGCACTGAGAAAAGGTATCCAGCGTCCTGACCGGGATTAGAACTCGGGACGCCCTACTTATAGTCAAACACGCCACCGCCTCTGCAAAATACAAAATACATATATCATTCTTTTATTCTGTTTTTAATCAAACTGGATCGTCTATATTCGAAAGACTATCCTTGGCTGTGTTTGCTGTCTGCATATGCTTATGGAACAGGATAGAGGTGCTCGTAATATGAAACATGAGAGTTGATTCATTAGTCACCAAAGCCCCTATCGAAACTAATTAAATATTGACTATTAAACACATTTGATTTTTAGAATGAAAATCTACGTGGCTATTTAATGGTTACCTAGGCTTGTTGAAATTTTTCCTAAATGTAATTCTAAAGTGTCAAAAAAAAAGAACTATGTCCCTCTCTGTCAGGCTAAACCTGTACGAAACAAGTTGAAAAGAAAATAAATAACACAAATCTTTACCTAGGCGCGAAAGGGTAACATGGGGACACAAACAGAGCTGAAACCGGGTGACCTAGACGTATGAGACCCAGTCCAAAACTTGACCCAAATGACGCAACTGACTCCGTAAATCGATCCAAAATTTGACCAGAATGACTCGATAGACCCGGGAATCCGTTGTTGATCCAAATGATCAGACTAACATTATGATCTGGGGACCGAGGACCGAGGAACTGGGGAGAAAAACCCCGTTCTCGGTCACCCCTGAAAGAAACACAACTCCGACTGCAAAAGCCATACTCACTAAATCAGAAAAGCGGAAATTTTCAGTCATTTTTCGATGAG